>JXCR01017363.1:282063-337372 GCA_002079205.1 Phalaenopsis hybrid cultivar
CAATTAGCAATAACAATATTTTTAATATGTTGTTAAGGATTTCAGTGTCATGTGATATAATAAAGGTTTAGTATTTATATGTAACTCTATAAAAATTGTGTTATTTATGTAAAATGACCCTAAACCAATTAAGGTAAATGCATTTCATACACATGTAAAATAAATTTATCTTAAAAATGTATTTCAAATAATTTAATAAATATTGACAAATTTTTTATTAATGATCATTTTTTCAACTTCAAACTATCAGTCATAATATCATTTTAAGGCACTTGCTTAATCTCATACATTGCCAGCCNATATTTCAAATAATTTAATAAATATTGACAAATTTTTTTATTAATGATAATTTTTTCAACTTCAAACTATCAGTCATAATATCATTTTAAGGCACTTGCTTAATCTCATACATTGCCAGCCTTGAACATAAAATAACTGAATAAGCAATATATTAGATTTGGAAGAGACTTTATATATGATAGTTTGACCTCCAATAACTTCAGTATCAATATCATATTTCTCTAGATAATAGTTTGAATCACTAAACCCATGTAGTATAAGTTATAAATTTTGCTCAAGAAAAAATGATAAAATTCCTTTTTTTAAATCTTAGAAGATGTGCACATACAATATTTCTTGAAGTATAATACATACACATCTTCAATATAAAAAGTCATTAGATTAATCAATTCAAAAAAAAAATATCATGATTAACATATGATAAATAAGCATATTAAAAAGTTTATATGATTGATAATTAATATAACAATATGATAACTACAAAAAGACCACCCGGCACATTGATATTTATAAATTAACCATCCGTGTGATATGTGTTTGAGTTTTGCCAGTAAACTTTGATATTTGAGTGAGAGTTTGAAAAGTGAAAGAAAGAGATTGATAGCAAACTAAAATAATGTAAGTTTGGGCTGGCCAAACATTTAGCATAATATACAGTATTAAAGAATTTACTCAAAATTTACGGGTGATGAGTCTTCTCATTTCAACCACCTCCTTATTCCACCACTGCTTATGTCTGCATCCCTATAATTTTATCAGTTCCTACATGCATATATGATTATAGGTTCTTGAATTAAATTTTTATGCTTTAAGAAAACATTTTTTTAGAATTTATATCAAAATAAATGCTGTAATAATATATATATATATATATATATATATATATATATATATATATATATATTTNTATATGATAGCTTGACCTCCAATAACTTCAGTATCAATATTATATTTCTCTAGATAATAGTTTGAATCACTAAATCCATGTAGTATAAGTTATAAATTTTGCTCAAGAAAAATGATAAAATCCCTTTTTTTAAATCTTAGAAGATGTGCACATACAATATTTCTTAAAGTACAATACATACACATTTTCAATATAAAAAGTTAATAGATTAATCAATTCAAAATATATATATATATCATGATTAAAATATGATAAATAAACATATTAAAAAGTTTATATGATTGATAATTAATATAACAATAGGATAATTAATAGAAAAACTTACATAATTAATCATAACATATGTAAACAGATGTATTTACATGTGTCACGATCAAATTATTGAGAATTTAATAAAATGAAAAATATGGGTTTGAGTTTTGTCAGTAAACTTTGATATTTGAGTGAGAGTTTGAAAAGTGAATGAAAGAGGAGGTTTGAGTTGTAAATAGCAAGTCTCAGGTGATCTGTATGTAATTGGCCCAACAATAATACAATTAATACCAAACTAAAATAATGTAAGTTTGGGCTGGCCGAGCATTTAGCATAATATACAGTATTAAAGAATTTACTCAAAATTTACGGGTGGTAAGTCTTCTCATTTCAACCACCTCCCTATTCCACCACTGCGTATATGATTATAGGTTCTTAAATTAAATTTTTATGCTTTAAGAAAATAATTTTTTAGAATTTATATCAAAATAAATGTTGTAATATTATATATTTGCCACAATATTTTTTGGGCCATTTGCATACGTAATTCATGATTCTTATGTACAGCTAATTTTTTTATTTACACACATAACACTCAAATCTTTGGAAAAATATTACATCATGACTCCTGACGTAGAGCTACATTCGGATTGAAATATTCAGTTGTATTACGAGAATATTACATCCGCATTATTTGTTAAAAAGATGTGTTATTCGAGTATTATATAGTGTTATTCAATTATTTTGCAGTGTTATTGGAATATTCCATCGCGTTACTTGATTAAGAGTTGAAGTGTTATTGGAATATTCCCCCGCATTACTTGATTTGAGACTTTGTTATTCCAATAACATAGTAGAAATTGAAATAACACAGAGAATATGTCGAATAACATAGCCTCAAATCAAGTAACGCAGGGTAATATTTTAATAACACCGCAAAATAATCGAATACCATCATATAACACTCGAATAACACATCATTTTAATAAATAATGCAGATAGAATATTCCCGTAACACAGCTGAATATTCTAATCCAAACGTAGCTCTATGTCAGTCCTGATGTAATATTTTTCCCAAATCTTTATTATCAAATCAAATATTATCATTATAACTAAATTATTTAAAAAATCGGTTAAATTTTAATTCCACAAATTTATGATTTAGATATGATGTAATTCGTTGGGATGATTCCAACAATACAAAAATCATGCAAAACCAATTACTTAAAAGTTTAGATTAAAATGATAAGGAAAAAAAATTTAAAAAAAAATATTTAAAGACTTGTAACAAAATCCAAATTACGTGCTTAATAGCCAAAATAGCCAAAAAAATAGGCTCATCAAAACGATTCCAAAATTTCAACATCATGTGTATCAACATTTTGTTTGCAAACCAAAATGGCAAGAAAGTAAAATAAAATAAAGGAAAATTTACACACATACNATTGTATTACGGGAATATTCCATCTGCATTATTTGTTCAAAAGATGTGTTATTCGCGTATTATATGGTGTTATTCGATTATTTTGCGGTGTTATTGGAATATTTCATCGCGTTACTTGATTGAGAGTTGAAATGTCATTGAAAAATTCTCCCGCATTACTTGATTTGAGACTTTGTTATTCCAATAACATAGTAGAAATTGATATAACACAAGAAATATGACGAATAACATAGCCTCAAATCAAGTAACGCAGAGTAATATTCTAATAACACCACAAAATAATCGAATAACATCATATAACAATCGAATAACACATCATTTTAAGAAATAATGCAGATAGAATATTCCCGTAATACAGCTGAATATTCTAATCCGAACGTAGCTCTATGTCAGTTCTGATGTAATATTTTTCCCAAATCTTTATTATCAAATCAAATATCATCATTACTACTAAATTATTTAAAAAATCAGTTAAATTTTAATTACACAAATTTATGATTTAGATATGATGTAATTCGTTTGGATGATTCCAACAATGCAAAAATCATGCAAAACCAATTACTTAATAGTTGAGATTAAAATGACAAGGAAAAAAATTAAAAATATATATATTTAAAAATTTATGACAAAATCCAAATTACGTGCTTATAGCCAAAATTACCAAAAATAGACATCAAAACGATTCCAAAATTTCAACATGATGCGTATCAACATTTTGTTTGCAAACCAAAATGGCAAGAAAGTAAAATAAAATAAAGGAAAATTTACACACATACCACACAGTTCTCATGTATTTATACATCCAACACCTAAAATTATACACACACACACACGCCTGGTGTTAGAAATGTAAGCATTAAATTGTGTGATATTGAAGATTTGAGTTATATATGTGCAAATATAAAAGTATAGATGTTAGATATATAAATATATAAAAATTACATGATGAGTACGTAANAATGCGTATCAACATTTTGTTTGCAAACCAAAATGGCAAGAAAGTAAAATAAAATAAATGAAAATTTACACACATACCACACAGTTCTCATGTATTTATACATCCAACACCTAAAATTACACACACACACACACACACACACACACACACACACCTGGTGTTAGAAATGTAAGCATTAAATTGTGTGATATTGAAAATTTGAGCTATATATGTGCAAATATAAAAGTATAGATGTTAGATATATAAATATATAAAAATTACATGATGAGTACGTAAATGCCCCAAAAGAAAAAATGTACAGCATGCAGCCATCTCAAATAATGGTTTGCTAGCCATTCATGATTCAACCAAAAACCAAATCTTCTTCAAAAAGCTCTCATCCCAAGACATCATCTCAAGCCAACGAATTGTTACAATTTCTAAATTATCACATGTGTTGATTATCTGCAACCCTTTTATGTGCTTGCACCAAAACTAGGATCCGAGTAATTATCAATTGCAATAGAATCCAATGTCTTTTTGTTAGATTTTAATAAATGTGCGCCTAACATTGGATCCCATATGAGGTTTGTTGATTTGGTTCAGGAAGTGAAGGCTTTTCATACATTTCACATAATTATTACTCATCCCCTTTTCACAAAGAGATAAAAAGAAAATTACAAAGTCAACATGATTTATTGCATCAAACAATGCATGGGATTTATAATGTCAAAAAATATTGTCATCCTAAAGATGCTGCAACTCAATAGTTTAAATTAACTACTAAAATTTTCAAAAGATTTTCTCGAATTCAAAAGATAAGAACCTTTTTTTATTATTATTATTTGTTTCATGTAATATATCTCCAAAAGAAATTCTGCACAATTTCCAAATTTCTATACCAAAAGAAGCTAATACTGAAAAAAACTAACCTGGTATCATGAAAGCAGTAATGAGAGATTAACGATCCAAGCAGGTGACGCATGGAGGCTCTAGTGTACCAAAGACAGCTTCTAGGCACAGCTTATGGAAGCAGTGGCCGCAAGGCAAGACTGCAGCAGTAGGAAGTTCGTGGGCGATTCCTGAAAAATTCTTAGGGATGAATGCTAGATCCAGCCTGCATAGTTGGCACCTTGTTCCAACTGGTTTTATGCCACTATCATAATTGTTACCTGGAAATATTAAATAAATACGAGTACATTCCACAACTTTTCAATTTGATTTTGTTCATAGCAAATGCAGTATAAATTGAATTCTTATTGGGCAATAAGAAGAGCTTGATAATAATTATTGAATCTTTCTTAACGAGCAAAAAAAATAGACGGACTAAAGAAGCAACAGATAAAAAAACTGATGGGATTGTCAAGAAAATTCGAGTTTGTAATATTAAATAGCTTGTAATCAATTAAGATTTTTCCAAGACTTTTTTTTTTTTGGTTGCACAAAAATATTTTTTGCCTGTCCAGTGGAAATAGATTTAGCTAAAGAAAAGGTATGATACAAACAATTCACTATTTCCTTCCGATCAATGCAGTTACTTCTTAATTGAAGGGGGGTGAACGAACAGCAAAAGGGAGGCGGGATTTGCTTATAACTGTCAGTACGTCGATGTTTGCTCAGGCGAGAGATTTTATACCAGGCTGGATGATCAGTGGTAGCTGCTATAAGTAGCGCAGGCGCACTGACTACTGGGTATGGACTAGGAAAAAGTAGAAAGCTCAGAGGTAATGGCGAAGAAGTAATGGAGGATTTGATATAGATCAAAAAGAGAGAAGGCAAATCAGAAAGTTTCTTTGTCAAATTCAACCCTCCCACACCCAATTAGTGGACGAACACTGCCCAATCCTAGAATAGAAACGAATCTTTCAATCCCATATTCCCTCTAGCGGACATCTTGTTCGCCGCTACTACCAAAAAGTCTCATGCTTGCATAACTGTGGCTTATATAAAAGTCTGATCTCGGACCATGAAGACCCCGATCGTGTTTCCATTCCCATCATCATCTTAAAGGAAACTCCTCGTGCTCTGCCATAAGAATTTGGAGTCCGTATCATGGCGAAGGTAAGGTCACGCAGTGGTTCTTGCTCAAAAAACTGACCAAACGTGTTCAAGTTATTGGCTTGTCCGACCCGGCTGCATTCATGAATCACTTGTTCAACTGTCCCTCGTGTCGAGAAGTGCCATGCATGGTCGCCCCCCGTCCTTTCTTTCTCTCGGTCCCATCCGGGTAATAAAGAAATGGATAAAAAAGATTGAAACTTCTGCTACGGCTATGCCATCCATTACTGATGGGTAAGTAGCATATGTCCCATCGCAAACACCTACAATGTCATGATCACATTGACTGGGATTTTAGTTTTTAGATATCTAATGAAATCATAGCTGAAATTGAGATCTCATTCAAAGAGAAAGAAATAAAATATCAGGAGTTTCATTTTTTATCCTAACAAATGATCCGATCAGCCATTTGATTCTGCTCAGCGCGATCTCCACCAGCGCAGTTACCTGCTCGGTCTGACCTTATAATTCACTTGAAAACCAATTGAAATGGTTTAATTTTTGCAAGAAGTGATGAATTGGAAACATTTACAGGCTTGAGGTTTTCAAGAATGAAATATTACCCAAATCAACGAATGTAAAAAAGGGTCTTATTTTCATTATTAATAGGACACTTGTTTAAAAAAGACGTCCCGTTTTCATTATTAATAGACCCTTGTTTAAAAGGACATCCCATTTTAATAGGACACTTGTTTAATAAAATATTTAAAACAAATTTACATTCTGAATTGGATGATATAAAGCCAAACACTAGGCTCACTCAAGCCATACTCATTTACACCGTTAGATGACTGAGAAAAATATCAATTTCGATGTCCTAGATTGTTTCAAAAAGAATACTACAATGCACCTAATAAAATATTGGGAATAGCTACAGATGATGACAAATATAAGAAAAATGTGTGAAATGAAATGGATAATCAAGCATCAGACAGAATGTGAGCAAAATGCTGGAATTAATTAATGGGCAGACAAGATTTTCTTGATTTATGGCACGATGAGAGGAAAATAAGATTCATGTATATCTTAATAGCTTGTCAGAGGACAAAAAAAAAAAAAAAAGGAATAACACCAAATATGAAGATACATTTTACTAATAATCACCTTCTAATATTAAATAATAATAAATATGCCAGTAGGCGCGCTTAATCAGTTTCTTAGTTTTGAAGTGAAATGCATACCTGCATCAGCTCTGACATTGCCAATTGTAGCCTTCTCCAAACATGATTGTAGAGACCTTTCACGGATTAATTTGGAGGCATTATAATTTGACATCTTATTTTTGTTGTCAAAGACAGTAGGCGCAGCCGAACAGACGGTAGAAGAAGAATCAATTTTTCCTGCAATAAATGCACAATAGCCCTTATTACTGTATAAAATTAATCAATGTCGATGCATTGCAATGAACGATTGTTATAATAAAAAAAATATGAAGATTATTAATTTTAATTCAAATGCAATAACCTTGTGTATAATTTATTGTCAAATAAGCAAATAAATTTAAATTTAAATAAAAATAATTAGCATTATATTTAAAGCTAGAATGACATATCATAACTAATTAGGGCTCAGGGTTTAGGGTTTAGGGTTTAGGGTTTTGGGTTTTGGGTTTGGGTTTAGCAGCTCCTTTGAAAAGATGAACATATTCCTACACACGCGCGCGCGCACACACACACGAGAGATACCATTTTTTTTGTTAAATTAGTCTTATCCTATGACATTTAATAGTATTTATCTGCATAGTATATACCTCAAATTCTTTTTTGTTTTTAAAATTTTAAAGTAAATTTCTCATACAAAATATGCAGGATAATTTAATTAGCTAATTAAAATAAGCTGGAGGCAGAAGTACCAGAAACACTTGGGTCAGGCAATGGAAGTACTACACTTTTGCCTTTGCCTTTGCCTTTGCCTTTGCTAATTCTGGCAGATGGTGAAGTTTGAGCGGCGGCTTTACTCGAACCAACNTAAATATTAAATAAATATGAGTACATTCCACAACTTTTCAATTTGATTTTGTTCACAGAAAATGCAGTATAAATTGAATTCTTATTGGGCAATAAGAAGAGCTTAATAATAATTATTGAATCTTTCTTATCGAACAAAAAAAATAGACGGACTAATGAAGCAACAGATAAAAAAACTGATGGGATTGTCAAGAAAATTCGAGTTTGTAATATTAAATAGCTTGTAATCAATTAAGATTTTTCCAAGACTTTTTTTTGGTTGCACAAAAATATTTTTTGCCTTTTCAGTGGAAATAGATTTAGCTAAAGAAAGTATGATACAAAAAAATCACTATTTCCTTCCAATCGATGCAGTTACTTCTTAATTGAAGGGGGGTGAACGGACAGCAAAGGGGAGGCGGGATTTGCTTGTAACCGTCAATACGTCAATGTTCGCTCAGGCGGGAGATTGTATACCAGGCTGGATGATCAGTGGTAGCTGCTATGAGTAGCGCAGGTACACTGACTACTAGGTATGGACTAGGAAAAAAGTAGAAAGCTCAAAGGTATTGGCGAAGAAGTAATGGAGGATTTGATATTGATGAAAAAGCGAGAAGACAAATCAGAAAGTTTCTTTGTCAAATTCAACCCTCCCACGCCCAATTAGTGGACGAACACTGCCCAATCCAAGAACAGGAACGAATCTTTCAATCCCAGATTCCCTCTAGCGGGCATCTTGTTCACCGCTACTACCAAAAAAATCTCATGCTTACATAACTGTGGCTTACATAAAAGTCTGATCTCGGACCATGAAGACCCCGATCGTGTTTGCATTCCCATCATCATCTTAAAAAAAACTCCTCGTGCTCTGCCATAAGAACTTGGAGTCCGTATCATAGTGAAGGTAAGGTCACGCAGTGGTTCTTGCTCAAAAAACTGACCGAACGTGTTCAAGTTATTGGCTTGTCCGACCCGGCTGCATTCATGAGTCACTCGTTCAACTATCCCTTAGAGACACGATCGAGAAGTGCCATGCATGGTCGCCCCCCGTCCTTTCTTTCTCTCGGTCCCATCCGGGTAATAAAGAAATGGATAAAAAAAATTGAAACTTCTGCTACGGCTATGCCACCCATTACTAATGAGGGAAGTAGCATCTGGCCCATCGCAAGCACCTACAATGTCATGATCACATTCACTCGGATTCTAATTTTTAGATATCTAATGAAACCATAGCTGAAATTGAGATCTCATTCAAAGAGAAAGATATAAAATATAAGGAGCTTCTTTTTTTATCCTAACAAATGATCGNGGGATTCTAGTTTTTAGATATCTAATGAAACCATAGCTAAAATTGAGATCTCATTCAAAGAGAAAGATATAAAATATAAGGAGCTTCTTTTTTTATCCTAACAAATGATCTGATATTCTGCTCAGCGCGATCTCCACCAGCGCAGTTACCTGCTCGGTCTGACCTTATAATTCACTTGAAAACCAATTGAAATGGTTTAATTTTTGCAAGAAGTGATGAATTGGAAACATTTACAGGCTTGAGGTTTTCAAGGATGAAATATTACCCAAATCAATGAATGTAAAGAAGGGTCTTATTTTCATTAAATAGGACACTTGTTTAAAAAAGACATCCCGTTTTCATTATTAATAGAACCCTTGTTTAAAAGGACATCCCATTTTAATAGGACCCTTGTTTAATAAAATATTTAAAACAAATTTACATTCTGAATTGGATGATATAAAGCCAAACACAAACAAACACTAGGCTCACTCAAGCCATACTCATTTACACCGTTAGATGACTGAGAAAAACATCCATTTCGATGTCCTTTCAAAAAGAATACTACAATGCACCTAAATATATATTGGGAATAGCTACAGATGATGACAAATATAAGAAAAATGTGTGAAATGAAATGGATAATCATGCATCAGACAGAATGTGAGCAAAATGCTGGAATTAATTAATGGGCAGACAAGATTTTCTTGATTTATGACACGTTGAGAGGAAAATGAGATTCATGTATAACTTAATAGCTTGTCAGAGGACAAAAAAAAAAGGAATAACACCTAATATGAAGATACATTTTACTAATAATCTGACAAAAAAAAAAGGAATAACACCCAATATGAAGATACATTTTACTAATAATCACCTTCTAATATTAAATAATAATAAATATGCCAGTAGGCGCGCTTAATCAGTTTCTTAGTTTTGAAGTGAAATGCATACCTGCATCAGCTCTGACATTGCCAATTATAGCCTTCTCCAAACATGATTGTAGAGACCCTTCACGGCTTAATTTGGAGGCAATATAATTTGACATCTTATTTTTGTTGTCAAAGACATTAGGCGCAGCCAAACAGACGGTAGAAGAAGAATCAATTTTTCCTGCAATAAATGTACAATAGCCCTTATTACTGTATAAAAGTAATCAATGTCCATGCATTGTAATGAATGATTGTTATAATAAAAAAAATATGAAGATTATTAATTTTAATTCAAATGCAATAACCTTGTGTATAATTTATTGTCAAATGAGCAAATAAATTTAAATTTAAATTTAAATAATTAGCATTATATTTAAAGCTAGTATGACATATCATAACTAATTAGGGTTTAGGGTTTAGGGTTTGGGTTTAGCAGCTCCTTTGAAAAGATGAACATATTCCTACACACGCGCGCGCAGACACACGAGAGATGCCATTTTTTTTGTTAAATCAGTCTTATCCTATGACATTTAATATTATTTATCTGCATAGTATATGCCTCAAAAATTCTTTTTTGTTTTTAAAATTTTAAAGTAAATTTCTCGTACAAAATATGCAGGATAATTTAATTAGCTAATTAAAATAAGCTGGAGGAAGAAGTACCAGAAACACTTGGGTCAGGCAATGGAAATCCTACACTTTTGCCTTTGCCTTTGCCTTTGCTAATTCTGGCAGATGGTGAAGTTTGAGCGGCGGCTTTACTCGAACCAACATGATTTGACCTAGCAACCCAGGTCTTGTTTTTGTGTTGAGAAGAAGAGCTATTTTCTGTAAATACCAAAAAATAGTAACTCAGGTACTTTAAGCAGGGGACAAAAACATAAAAAAGTTGATAAGATTAATCAATATCCCACATTTTAAGAAACTAATTCAGTTGATATAGGGAGCCAATTCAATTAAAGGGAATTAATTTTGATAACCGTTGAGTAGTGTTTGCATAAAATTGTTTAAATTAAGTACAGCTTCAATGAAAACAAAGAGCCATTATTCGGTAAGTAAGCCTGACCCCACTGTTAAAAAAAAACTTGTTTCGTCGTCTTAACAAGGCTTCACCCGCAATTCAATATTGACAACGAAATTAAAATGTTAATTCATGCCATAGAAGGGAATTGGAACACATTAACAGACAGTTAATGAAAGGAAATAAAAAATGATATCAAATGCAAATATTTCTAGTAACAATGTTATAGTGATTACTCGAAGTCCCCAACAAACTATTGGTAAGAGCTACAAAAACTTAGGGAAAATAAGTTAATCAGGAGTTCAAATCTTTCAATTTGCTTTGAAAACAGTACGATAGTTATGTATAACTCTCATAGTAAATTATGATCAGGATATCCATAACCAATTTTATCCCATCTTCAGGGTCGAGTACATGGTTGGTTATGTTAATGGAAACAACATCAAAGCCCTCAAAACCACTTCTAAATCGTTACTTCTTCATTCCTAAACAATGATACCAGTTTCCACATAAAAGTCCTAAAAATTAAACTATTGTAGGCACAAAAATTGTGTTACGCCTTTGCACGCGTCGTGGGCCGGTTGGAAGCAGTATAACCGGCCCACAGACGGGCCGGTCTTGGCCGGTTGGGGCAAAAGGAGCTGTAGAAGAAGTAAATGAAAGGGTGGGGCCCACTAGGGCCATAATCACTTATGCAACGAGAAATTAAAGAAGATTGGAGGGAAAATTTTTGAAATGCAGTGAGGGGATTCTATTAGGGGTAGAACTTACGATTCACTTTTTTTTTTTATGCATGTTTTATTGTGGCTGATTTTTCTTTCATCTTGTGGTGTTCCTAGCGACATCTAAAGTGTGGGAGAGACGATCTACCTTTCGAACAGTAGATAACTTTGTATCTTGTTTCCTTTGATCTTTTGTAAAAGCAGCCCTCGTTCCACCTACCTATTGCATTTCATCGTGGTTTGTTCGCTGATTTTGGTTCCGAGGCGTATCAAATTGCTATTAGAGCATAGATCTTGGTGGGATGACAACAAAGAAAGTAAATATGCTAGAAGGCGAGGTAGGGCAAATCAAATCAAGAATGGAAGAGAGGTTCACCAACATGGAGGATAGGTTTTCTTTTATTGAAAGTCGAATGAATGATGGATTTGAAAGCATAGAAGAAATGCGGGAGATGATGAAAAAGCTCATGGAGATGCAAGCAAAGGTCATGACAATCGCTCCAGCTGCCAATTCTAACCAAGGATTGATCAAAGAATCCTTGGCTAGGTCAAAAGGGAAGGAAATTGAGCGAGAAGACAACAAAGAAGACCTCATCTACCTACAAGAGCATCCGCATAGGACTCCGAGAGGAGGGGGAGTGGAGACTACTAATGGAGGGGAATGAGTCGAAAATTGGAGGAGAGATGGTGTAAGGGCCACGGAAGAGTACGATGGAGGAAGGAGGGATTCGGGAGTGGGATATGCCTATGACCGAAGGAGGGATTTCCAGCCTAAACACATGGGGGGAAATACCGGAGGAAGAGGAGGTTGGGGAAGAGATGCAAGGGACAGAAAAATGAAGATGTCAATCTTCGAAGGCGAGGATGCACATGGATGCGTGTATCGGGTGGAATGATACTTTGCGACCAACAAGTTGACTGAGGAAGGGAAGCTCATGATAGTGGGATTATGCTTGGAAAAGAAGGCTTTAGCGTGATTCCAGTGAATGGAGGTCATGTATCCGACGAACTCATGGGAAGAGTTTAACGATTGTTTGTTGGAACGTTTCCAAGCCATTAGGGAAGGAGACTTAAATGAGCAATTTTATGCTCTGACCCAGGAGAGGACGGTGATGGAGTACCGAGAGAAGTTCGATCTCTTGTCAGGGAGGTTGAGAGGAATTTCTGCAACAAACTTGTATGGGAACTTCTTAAAAGGCCTGAAGTCCGACATAAAAGCGGTCATCCGCCCCTTGAGACCACGAGGATTAAGGGAAATGATGGAGCTCGCCCAAATGATGAAGGATGAGAAGCAAGTGAAGAAAACCAATAAAGGTGGCAGCACTTGAGGATTCTACATGAGCACCTTGACAGCCACGACACCAAGGACTCGGACAGTGTCATTTCAGAAAAAGACGCTGAAGGAGAAGAATACAGTACCCCGCCCCGGGGGTAGTTTCAAGCGTCTCACAGATGCATAAGTGCAGAATAAAAGATCAAAATTATTATGTTTCTGATGTGATGAGAAATACGCCACAGGACACCATTGAAAAAAACGCGCTCCTTGGATTGTGTTAGTTCAGGAGGAGGATGCAGAGAGTATGCGACCAAAAGAGGATGCAATGGAGGAGCATCTGCATTTGGATTTACCCTAATTCGGTGGTGGGATTTACCCCAAATCATACCATGAATGTGAGGGGATGGATCGAGGAACAGTAGTTGTGGTGTTTGTGGATAGCATGGTCATACATAACTTTATCTCAAATCAGGTTGTGGAGAAGCTAGGGTTGAAACTGGTGACTGCAGGGAGTTTTGGCGTCATGATAGGGGCGGGAAAGGCGGAGAAATCTCAGGGAGTTTGCAAGGGCTGGTTCTGACACTACATGATCTATAGGTGGTGAAAACTTCCTTTATTTAGTTTGGGCAGCCCATATGTGATCTTGGGGATTAAGTGGCTACGAACATTGCGAGAGATAATGGTGGATTGGAAGTCCTTGATGATGGAGTTCCAAGTAGAGGGTAGAAAGACGGTGTTGAGAAGAGAGATGCTAGCTTATGCAAAACCATGAACAAGTCGATTCGAAGAGTGGGACTGGGATGCTTGGTGGAGTTGTAGAGCATTGAGAAGATTCGGGATTCAGAGTTGGCAGAGTTTTTGAAAGGGGTCCAGTAGCTCCTACAGTGGCTCTAACAACAGTTTACGGTTGTCTTCCAGCAACCCAGCGGTTAACTCTTTCGGGGGAACATGCACGCTATTAAATTGAAGGAGGGTATTTCTACAATCAGCGTTAGATCATACAAGTACCCCGAGATTTAAAAGGATGAGATAGAGAAGCTGATCCGATAGATGCTCAAAGTTGAGATTATCAGGCCTAATGTGAGCCCTTTTTTCAGTCCTGTTGGTGAAGAAAAAAATGGTAGTTGGAGATTCTGTGTGGACTACCGGGCTTTGAATAAGGAAATGGTGTTGGACAAGTTTTCTATTCATGTGTTTGATGAGCTACTGTATGAGCCTTATGAAACAGTTATTTTCTCAAAAATTGACCTTAAGTCAGGGTACCACCAGATCAAGATGAATCAATCGGATGTGTACAAGAGAACATTCAGGACACATTAAGCACGCTATGAATTCTTAGTTATGTCGTTTGGCCTCACCAATGCCCAAACAACATTTCAATCCCTCATGAATAGAGTTTTTTCAACCTTATCTTTGAAAATTTGTCCTGATTTTCTTTGATGATATTCTAATATACAGACGTATAAAGACAAAGCATATGGGGCACCGGAGGACAGTCCTAGAGATGCTGAGAAAGCATCAATTGTATGCTAACTTGAAGAAATGTTCTTTTACACAGTTACAAGTGAAATACCTAGAGCATGTGGTGACTAGAATGGAGGTAGCAGTNCACAGCTTTAATGAAAACAAAGAGCCATTATTCGGTAAGTAAGGCTGAACCCACTGTTAAAAAAAGCCTTGTTTCGTCGTCTTAACAAGCCTTCACCCGCAATTCAATATTGCCAACGAAATTAAAATGTTAATTCATGCCATAGAAGGGAATTGGAACACATTAACAGACTGTTGATGAAAGGAAAAAAAATGATATCAAATGCAAATATTTCTAGTAACAATGTTATAGTGATTACTCCAAGTCCCCAACAAACTATTGGTAAGAGCTACAAAATCTTAGGGAAAATAAGTTAATCAGGAGTTCAAATCTTTCAATTTGCTTTGAAAACAGTACGATAGTTATGTATAACTCTCATAGTAAATTATGATCAGGATATCCATAACCAATTTTATCCCATCTTCAGGGTCGACTACATGGTTGGTTATGTTAATGGCAACATCATCAAAGCCCTCAAAACCACTTCTAAATCGTTACTTCTTCATTCCTAAACAATGCTACCGGTTTCCACATAAAAGTCCTAAAAATTAAACTATTGTAGGCACAAAAATTGTGTTACGCCTTTACACGCGCCGTGGGCCGGCTGGAAGCAGTATAACCGGCCCACAGACGGGCTGGTCTTGGCGACGGGAAGAAGTGGAGTGGGGCAAAAGGAGCTGTAGAAGAAGTAAATGAAAGGGTGGGGCACTAGGGCCATAATCACTTATGCAAGGAGAAATTAAAGAAGATTGGAAGGAAAGTTTTTGAAATGCAGTGAGGGGATTCTATTAGGGCTAGAACTTACGATTCACTTTTTTTTTTATGCATATTTTATTGTGGCTGATTTTTCTTTCATCTTGTGGTGTTCCTAGCGACATCTAAAGTGTGGGAGAGACGATCTACCTTTTGAATAGTAGACAACTTTGTATTTTGTTTCCTTTGATCTTTTGTAAAAGCAGCCCTCGTTCCACCTACCTATTGCATTTCATCGTGGTTTGTTCGCTGATTTTGGTTCCGAGGCGTATCAAATTGGTATCAGAGCATAGATCTTAGTTGGATGACAACAAAGAAAGTGAATATGCTAGAAGGCGAGGTAGGGCAAATCAAATCAAGAATGGAAGAGAGGTTCGCCAACATGGAGGATAGGTTTTCTTTTATTGAAAGTCGAACGAATGATGGATTTGAAAGCATAGAAGAAATCCGGGATATTATGAAAAAGCTCATGGAGATGCAAGCAAAGGTCATGCCAATCGCTCCAGCTGCCAATTCTAACCAAAGATTGATCAAAGAATCCTTGGCTAGGTCAAAAGCGAAGGAAATTGAGCGAGAAGACAACAAAGAAGACCTCATCTACCTACAAGAGCGTCCGCATAGGACTCCGAGAGGAGGGGTGTGGAGACTACTAATGGAGGGGAATGGGTCGAAAATTGGAGGAGTGATGGTGTAAGGGGCACGGAAGAGTAAGATGGAGGAAGGAGGGATTCGGGAGTGGGATATGCCTGTGACCGAAGGAGGGATTTCCAGCCTAAACACATGGGGGGAAATGCCGGAGGAAGAGGAGGTTGGGGAGGAGATGCAAGGGAGAGGAAAATGAAGATGTCAATCTTCGAAGGGGAGGATGCACATGAATGCGTGTATCAAGTGGAACGATACTCTGGGACCAACAGGTTGACTGAGGAAGAGAAGCTCATGGTAGTGGGATTATGCTCGAAAAGGAAGACTTTAGCGTGGTTCCAGTGAATGGAGGTCATGTATCCGATAAACTCATGGGAAGAGTTTAACGATTGTTTGTTGGAACGTTTCCAAGCCATTAGGGAAGGAGACTTAAATGAGCAATTTTATGCTTTGACCCAGGAGAGGACGGTGATTGAGTACCGAGAGAAGTTCGAGCTCTTGTCAGGGAAGTTGAGAGAAATTTCTGCAACAGGCTTGTATGGAAACTTCTTAAAAGGCCTGAAGTACGACATACAAGCGGTCATCCGCCCCTTGAGACCACGAGGATTGAGGGAAATGATGGAGCTCGCCCAAATGATGAAAGATAAGAAGCAAGTGAAGAAGACCAGTAAAGGTGGCAGCACTGGAGGATTCTACATGAGCACCTTGACAGTCACGACACCAAGGACTCAGACAATGTCATTTCAGAAAGAGACTTTGAAGAAGAAGAATACAGGACCCTGCCCCGGGGGTAGTTTCAAGCGTCTCACAGATGCAGAAGTGCAGAATAAAAGATCAAAATTATTATGTTACCAATGTGATGAGAAATACGCCACAAGACACCGTTGAAAAAAACGCGCTCCTCGGATTGTATTAGTTCAGGAGGAGGATGCAGAAAGTATGCGACCAGAAGAGGATGCAGTGGAGGAGCATCTGCATTTGGATTTATCCTAATTCGGTGGTGGGATTTACCCCGAATCACACCATGAATGTGAGGGGATGGATCGAGGAACAGTCGTTGTGGTGTTTGTGGATAGCGTGGTCAAACATAACTTTATCTCAAATCAGGTTGTGGGAAGCTAGGGTTGAAACTGGTGAGTGCAGGGAGTTTTGGCCTCACGATAGGGGCGGGAAAGGCAGAGAAATCTCGGGGGAGTTTGCAAAGGGCTGGTTCTAACACTACATGGTCTATAGGTGGTGAAAACTTCCTTTATTTAGTTTGGGCAGCACATATGTGATCTTGGGGATTAAGTGGCTACGAACATTGCAAGAGATAATGGTGGATTGGAAATCCTTGATGATGGAGTTCCAAGTAGAGGGTAGAAAGACGGTGTTGAGAGGAGATATGCTAGCTTATGCAAAACCATGGACACGTTGATTCGAAGAGTGGGGCTGGGATGCTTAGTGTAGTTGTAGAGCATTAAGAAGATTCGAGATTCAGAGTTGACAGAGTTTTTGAAAGGGGTCCAGCAGCTCCTACAATGGCTCTAACAACAGTTTACGGTTGTCTTCCAGCAACCCAGCGGTTAACTCTTCCGGGGGAACATGCACGCTATTAAATTGAAGGAGGGTGTTTCTACAATCAGCATTAGATCATACAAGTACCTCGAGATTTAAAAGCATGAGATAGAGAAGCTGATCCGAGAGATGCTCAACGTTGAGATTATCAAGCCTAATGTGAGCTTTTTTTTTAGTCTTGTTGGTGAAGAAAAAAATGGTAGTTGGAGATTCTGTGTGGACTACCGGGCTTTGAATAAGGAAATGGTGTTGGACAAGTTTTCTATTCATGTGATTGATGAGTTACTGTATGAGCTTTATGGGACAGTTATTTTTTCAAAAATTGATCTTAAGTCAGGGTACCACCAGATCAAGATGAATCAATCGGATGTGTGTAAGAGAACATTCAGGACACATTAAGCACATTATGAATTCTTAGCTATGTCGTTTGGCTTCACCAATGCCCAAACAACATTTCAATCCCTCATGAATAGAGTTTTTTCAACCTTATCTTCGAAAATTTGTCCTAATTTTCTTTGATGATATTCTAATCTAGAGACGTATAGAGACAAAGCATGTGGGGCACCGGAAGACAGTCATGCTGAGGAAGTATCAATTATATGCTAATTTGAAGAAATGTTCTTTTACACAGTTACAGGTGAAATACCTAGAGCATGTGGTGACTAGAATGGAGGTAGCAGTGGATCAGTCCAAGGTCGATGCTATGATTNAACTCTCCTCAGGTTGAATCTTACATTAACAACAATAAAAGCAACGACAACAAGCCAAAGCTGTAGCAACAACATAATTCACACCAACAAGCAGAAACAGAAACAACAACAAAAGCAAATGCAACAACAACAAAAGAAAAAGCAGTAGCAACTGAAGTCGAAACAACAACAACAATGACAACAGTCAGGTATAGTCAACCATAGTCCAACAACTAGAAGCAACCCTAAATACCTCGAGGGATGATGAGCAAATATGAGATAAAGATGCCAAGTTCTCATACTATACCATCAAATGATGACTTTTTCATAGTCAGTTATGTACATACAAGCATTCAACATAAACATATCATTCATACATTCATCACATTCAATTCAACATACTGTATAAAACATATGTCAAATTCATGAAAGTAACTATACCAATTATAACAATATGCCCGATAAAAAAAAAAAAAACTCAATCAGAATAAAGCATGAGCATGTATCATTAGCTGTAAAATATTTGAGAAGAAACAAATTATTACTATAGATGAAAAGTACGAGTATTCACTTTGATGACAAATGATTTGTTCTTGAATTTTACTTAACTTCGATCCTTCTAGAATTTGAGCCTACNCATATTTGGGTGGGACGGTGGATCCCCATCTATAAACCAAAAAAATACATATTAAGCCTAGGGGTTCTTGAGTTCACGGTACAAAACTACGCCAAAAGGTAAGCAAAACACCAGAAGTTCTATCGAACCCAAAATACAAAAGACCCAAAACAAAAATGCTTCGAGCAGCTCCAGCCAATCCGATCCTGTGCCAAAAGAAAGTTACACCGTCTGGAAGATGCTGCAACAAAAACTTAGAAAAGACGACATGTAGCCAGAAAATCCTCAAAAAGTGCCAGAAAAGCATCAGTAAGATAACATAACGGATCAGAAGGAAATCAAGCTGAAAATACATAAAACCATTTAGGAGAGTTAGTTTAAAGATAGTACTTCCTGCAGATATTCCAGCTCCAGGAACATAGCAATATCTAAATAAAGTAAAAGAGGTAAGGATGTAAAAAACACCACCCAGCAAGTTCTTAATACCATCCATTCTTTGATCAAGCTTCCTCAAAATTGCAATGAGCAAAAGACCATATAAATCAAAGATAGTAGAAAATAAATCATTAAGCACACCATCTAGCAATTTCAATATACCAGCCATTTTTTGCCCAAGTCTTTGGGTAATAACCAATACGCAAATAAAATAAAGGTGGTAAAAAAGTAATTTATAGAGAAGCCACCAAGCAAGTCCCAGATTCCAGCAATCTGAAGTAAGAAGCAAAATACTAAGAAAAAAAGGTGGTAATAATGTAAATGAAAGTGAAAAACCACCGAGCAAAATCAAATACCAGCCAGGCGTGACCCTGCTCCAGGAAAAAAGCAATAGCTAAATAAATTAAAGGTGGTAAGGATGTAAAAACACCACCCAGCAAGTCCACACTACTATCCATGCTTTGACAAAGCTTCCACCAAATTGCAAGAAACAAATGACCACATAAATTAGAGGTGGTACGGTGTATATAATATAGAGAACCTCACAGCAAATCCAATCAACCAGCCATTTTTGACAAAGATTCCAAATAAATTGCAGTAACCAAATATAGTAAAGGTTGTAAAGCCACCAAGCAAGTCCCGACTTCCATCATCAATCAAAACCTAAATATAAAAGGAAAAAAATGACAATTCCACCAAAGCTAAAAAGAAATAGAAACAGACCAAACAATCAGCATCTCAAGAAAGGAGAGTGAAGAAAATCGCCTTTCAAAAGAGTGCAAAGATGCGCATGGGGAAAGTGCCACAGCTAACCTCAGAAGAATTCCTGTCCAAACNAGATCCTAGTCACTAAAGGAATGACCCAAAACCTTCACCCAAAAGTGATGTCAAAAATTATCATGAACCTAGAAAATTGGTCATCAAGGGATAATTATTTTGTATGGGAACGCCACGATGCTTCAATTCTCTCACTAAGCTACAAGGCAAAGAGTGAGTCTCTCATATCCTAAATGGGTAGTGACTTGTTGACATATAAAGCCTACGAAATAACCAAAATCATCTTGACGGTGATATCCATACATGTCAGAGCTTATCAGGCAATCAAAGTATCCCCAAAGGGTGATAACTCATCGGTAATAAGATCGTCAAGATAATATCAACGAAGTCAAGAAGAGCGATAGGGCTCAAAGGGGTTCAACGAGAGAAAGGGTTGACTGATCCTAAAAGGTAGAGTTACCCGGGTCAGGATACCATATATCCATCATCCTAAGCTACTATAACCCTAAGTTTATTTGGTTGTGAAGGTAGGNTTAGTTGAACAAAAGTTTCTTCCTCCCTTGCACTCAACTTTGATCCAGAGTACACGAAAGCTCGGCTTCAGCTCCCTTCCGTAGGAACTCGACCCTTCTTCCTTAGCGACACTTCTTCCTCTCCTCTTCTTCTTCGCTGGTTGGTTGAAGCCCTTACTCGCAGATGCACAACTCCATCTTGCTTGAATAGTTCTTTCCGCTGCTCGACCTCGATGCTGATACTTCTCCAACCTCCTCGTCGCCGGTTAGGATGTCTCCCACTCTGATACTTCTCCAGATGCACATCAATATAGAATCAAAGTATAGGACACTTACCTTGGGAATTAGTTAAGGGATCTTGATTCATAAATTATTTGTGTAACTGTGATGTATTTCCAGTAGCCTTATACAAATATTTTGTGACAGTCAAACATCTATCTATATTGAAAAGAACCTTGTTTATCATGACAGGACAATCATATTGAAGTTGATAGACACTTTATCTCTGAAACAGTTAATGGGGCAATTAATCACTAAGCTACATTCTGACACACCAACAAGTTATTGATGTTTTCACCGAAGCCCTTCTTTTAAGCACATTCTCAGAGTTTAATACCAAGCTTGGTCTCTACAACATCTATGACCTAACTTGAGGGGGAGTGTGGAAACCTGAGAAGTTTCGGGTGGTGATTCCTAGTATGAACCGTCCAACCATCCAAANAAATGTGTTAAGGTACGCATTAGGAGTTATGCTCATGTAGGATCAGTGGTTGATTGCCTACTTCAGCCAGGTTTTTACGACTAGAGCGAGACTAAAGTTAGTAGATGATCATGAATTAATGGCAATTGTCTTTGTCATTCAATAATGACAGCCCTACCCTTTGAAACAATATTTTTTTCAAGACAGATCGAAGGAACTTAAAGTATCTTCTGAAGCAGCAAATGGTGACTAAGAAGCATCAGAGATGGTTATTCAAGCTGCTAGGTAAGATTTTGAGATCCAATATCAGCTATGATTGGAGAATAAGTCAGCTAACACACTGTCAAGAAAGGTAGAGGAGCCCCAATAGACGACCCTATCGGTACCCTTGGTCATAGATTGGGAAGCTCTGAGACAGGAAAGTGAACGTGATGAGGAGCTAAGGAAGATATGCCTGAGATACTACAAGATCAGAACAGTCATCCAGGAATACATTGAAGGGGCAGTAGTTGCTCCACCACGGATGATTTGTGCTACCAAAGACGTTGAGGTATATACACAGATTATTATAGGAGTTTCATGGCAGTGTGATTGGGGGATACTCGGGGGTGCAGAAGACCTATAGTCGTCTAGCGGCTGAATTTTCTTGGTTGGGGATGCGCAGAGACGTCGAGGATACTGTGCTTGACCATAACACAAGGAGGGTTACTACAACCATTAGCATTACCAGAGAAGGTGTTGGAAAAAGTGACAATGAATTTCATCAAGAGATTGCCACGGTCAACAGATTTCACGATAATCATGGTGGTCGTGGATCGCCTGAGTAAGTATGCACATTTCATTCTCTTACGGCATCCCTACACTGTGGTCTTAGCCGTGGCAGTATTTATCCGAGAGGTGGTTCGTTTGCATTGAGTGGTGGAATCGATAGTGTCAAATAGAAACAAGGTGTTCCTCAACCACTTCTGGAAAGAGCTATTCAGGTTGCAAGAGACAGACTTTAAGAGGAGCATCGCATATCATCCCCAGACCAATGGGCAAATGGAGGTGGTCAACGGGAGTGTAGAGACATGATTGCGTTGTTTTGTATATGATACGCCGAAACTATGAGAAAAGTGGATTGTGTGGACTGAATATTAGTATAATACTTCGTATCACACCGTAACATAGAACACCTCTTTTTAAGATATTATATGAGCGGGATCCACCTCACTTGGTACATTATGTGCAGGGCGTCACACCAGTATCTAATGTCGATCAGTACTTAGAGGAGAGGGACAACATACTAGCAGAGCTTAAGGGACATTTAGTAAGAGCTCAACAAATCATGAAGAGGAAAGCGTATGAACACAAGAAAGAGGTGCGGTTTGAACCATGGGAGATAGCCTACTTAAAGCTGAGTCATTACCGATAGAAGACATTGGCCAGAAAAAGCGAGAAACTTTCACCACAATACTTTGAATCATATAAGGTGATGTCACACATTGGGGGAAGGGCTTATCGTTTGAGTTTACCGCCATCATTCGCATGACACCCAGTCTTCCATATATCACAGCTGAGACGTGTGATTGGAGATCATGCACCCTCGCTTACACTACCTCTGATGTTAATAGAAAACTTGGAAGTGATTTTGGAAACGTTAGAGATCAAAGGAGTGTGTCGAGGATTAGGGTAGGCATAGAAGGTTTGGTCAAATGGAAGAAGTTATCAAACTATAAGGCAACACAGGAGTCTTACAAGATGATCCACAAATAGTTTCCATCATTCCACTTTGAGGACAATGTACTTGTTTGGGAGGGGAATAATGTTATGCCTTTACACGTATCTGTCCACCCTGGACCGGTTGGAAGCAGTATAACCGGCCCACATGCAGACCGATCTTGGCGATGGGAAGAAGTGGAGCGAACAGAGGGAGCCGCAGAAGAAGGAAAGGGTGCGGCCACTAGGGTCATAATCACCTATGCATAGAGGAGAAATTAAAAGGAGTTTGAAGGAAAAGTTAGGAGGGAAAGTTTTTGAAATGTTAGGAAGGAATTCTATTAAGGGGAGAACCTAGAGTTCACTTTTTTATCCATGTATTTTAGTGGTTGTTGTTTCTTTTTTTCTTGTGGTGGTCCTAGTGTCAGAGAGACGATCTACCTCTCGAATAGCATATCAACTTTGTATCTTATTTATTTCCTTTGATCTTTTGTAACAACAACTATTGTTTGTGTCTTTTCCACCTATCTATTGTCGTTTCATCGTGGTTTGTTCGCTGGTCTTGGTGTTGAGGCACATAAAATTGATCCATACAAATTAGCCTATAAACAACACTACAAACTTTGATTCCAAATCAGTACTATCAAAATGGCCGCAAGCCAGCAAACCAAAAAGGTTTGTACGCATGGGTAGTAGGCTGGATGGCCCCTTGGCCAATGGGGCCAAAAGAGATGAACTAAACACAAGAGTATGAAAATTGAGTCCCTGGTTCCATATAGATAACAATCTACTATTTGAAGATTCAATATACATATTGCTTGAATCTGATTTTCTTTCCTTCTCTAATATCATTCAAACAGCCTGAAGCATCTTTATGGAGCCCGTCAAGTGAATCATTGTAATATTAAAAGTCAAGTTGTACTATTCTTGGTAAGCTGGATTTAATAATGTTGATGATGATGGTAACCTCAGACGGTATGTTGCCTCCCCAATACGTATCATGATCTCATGGGGTCCAAAATATCATGGGGAAAGCTTCTCGCATCTCCTCCTGGCTAGTGTTTTCTACCAATAAGGTCTCCACTTCAAATCAACCATGTCTCCTAGCTCAAATTGTACATACCTCCTATGTCTATCAGTCTTCCTCTTCATGATTTGTTGGGCCATCAGTAAACTTCCCTCGAGCTTTTCCAATATCATGTCCCTCTCCTCCAAGCGCTGTTCCAGACTTGATATTGGTGTAGTGCTATGCCCAAAGTATATCAGGTAAAGTGGATCCAACTCATATAAAATTCTAAAACGAGTGATTTATGTTGCAGTATGGTATGAAGTGTTGTACCAATACTCAACCCAAGCAATCCACCATGCCTAAAGGTTCGGCCTATATGATACAAAACAATGTGGGTACGTCTTCAAACTCCTGTTGACCACCTCTGTCTGGTCATTTGTCATTGGATGAAATGTTATACTCCTTTTTAGGATTGTCCTTTGTAATCTGAATAGTTCCTTACAGAAATAGTTGAAGAACAGCTCATTCCTATAAGATAAAATGAATCATGGAATACCATGCAAACGAACCACTTCCCGTATGAACACAGTAACAACTGAAACAACAGTGTAAGAGTGTCTCAATGGAATAACGTGTGTATACTTGCTTAAGGTGATCCACTACCACTAATATCATAGTAAATTTCTCTAATTGTGGCAACCCCTCTATAAAATCTATCATCGCATCCCCACCCAATACAGCTTTACCGATTGTCGATTGTATGTCTAGTGTAACCCTACGTGCCCCCCAATAACACTGTCATAAAACTCCTGCAGTAGTTTGAGAATGTACTCTAATCCCTCAGTAATATGAATCGTCCTTGGTATAGTTGTTGTCCCCTCAAAGCATATCATGGATGATTGTTCGGATCTATCCTGATCTTTCTCAACCCCTCATCTTATTCACTTGTCTGTCTCAAGGCTTCCCAATCTAAGACCATGAGTACTAATAAAACTGTCAGTTTAAGCTCCTCCACCTTCATTGATAGTGCATCTGCGGCCTTATTCTTCTGTCCAAGGCAATATTGGATCTCAAAATTATATCCAAATAACATGGATAGCCACCTTTAAGGCTCCTCAGTCATCATCCTCTGTTCTAACAAAAACTTCAAGCTCCTCTTATCTATTAACTATGAAGTGTTGCTCCAATAGATGGGGATGTCACTTTTGAATGACCAAGACAATAGTCATCAACTCCCGTTGATAACCAAACTTAAGTCTTGCCCTGGCTGTGAGCACCTGACTTAAATAAGCAAAAGGCAGTTGTTCTTACATGATTATTGCACCCAATCCATATCCCAACATATTCGTATTTACTACAAATGGTCTGTTGAAGTCTGAAATTGTTAATACTGGCATGTTGATCATGACCCTCTTCAACTGTTTGAAGGTACATATCGCTGCTTCCCCACACTTGAAACTGTTTTTCTTCAGTTGCTCCGCCAACAGCCATGCAATAATGTCATACCCTCTCACAAATTTTTGATAGTGCCCAGTAATACCTAAAACCCCTCTCAACTCCTTCAAACTCGTAGGAAAAGGCTAGTCCAATAAAGTCCCAATCTTGAACTGGTTCACTGTCACCCCAGTTTTGGTCACCACATGTCTTAGGCACTCCTGTGACTGTGCAAAAGAGCATTTCCTTAAGCAGGCGTGCAATTGATGCTCTCTAGAAATCTCAAGAACTGTCCTCCGGTGTTCCATATGCTCAGCCTTTGTACGACTGTAAATTAGGGTATCATCAAAAAGCATCAAGACAAACTTCCCGAGATAAGACTAAGAAACCCAATTCATAAGAGAAAGAAATGTGGCCAGAGTATTGGTAAAGCTGAATGGCATCACCAAAAACTCATAATGTCC
Source organism: Phalaenopsis hybrid cultivar (assembly GCA_002079205.1). Classification (NCBI taxonomy): domain Eukaryota; kingdom Viridiplantae; phylum Streptophyta; class Magnoliopsida; order Asparagales; family Orchidaceae; genus Phalaenopsis; species Phalaenopsis hybrid cultivar. The sequence continues at coordinate 308,021 of JXCR01017363.1, forward strand.
TTCATGAGTCCTAAAAGTTGTCTTGTGCACATCAGCTGGCTTCATCCTGATATGATGGTAGCCTGACTGCAGATCAATATTCGAGAAAATGAATGCTCCAAAAACCTCATCTAACAGCTCATCAATCTCCAAAATAAGAAACTTGTTTATTACAATTTCCTTTTTCAGAGTCTTGTAATCCACACGAAATCTACAGCTCCATCCTTCTTCACCAATAAGACTAAACTGAAAAAAGGGCTCATAGTGAGCCTAATAATCCGTGCATGCAATTTCCCTCCAATAATACTTCAAAAATCCCCCTCAACAGTCCGGCAAATAACTCAAATCCCTCACTATACTCCATAACAGTCCCCTCCTGAGTCAAGGCAAAGAATTGCTAGTATGGGTCTCCTTCTTGAATGGATCGAAAACACTCCAACAAGCAATCCTTAAATTCCTCCCATGAGCGGATCATGTATCTAGCCTCCCTCCACTAAAACCATGCTAGGGCTTTCCCCTCCAAACATAACCCTGCGAGTATGAGTTTGTTCTCCTCATTTAACACACTAACCGCAAAATATCCNAAAATCTATAGCTACCATCCTTCTTCACCGATAAGACTAGACTGAAAAATGGGCTCACAGTGAGCCTAATAATCCCTGCATACAATTTCCCTCATATAATACTTCAAAAATCTCCCTCAACAGTCCCGCAAATAACTCAAATCTCTCACTATACTCCATAACAATCCCCTCCTGAGTCAAGGCAAAGAATTGCTCGTATGGGTCTCCTTCTCGAATGGATCGAAAACACTCCAACAAGCAATCCTTAAATTCCTCCCATGAGTGGATCATGTATCTAGCCTCCCTCCACTAAAACCATGCTAGGGTTTTCCCCTCCAAACATAACCCTGCGAGTATGAGTTTGTTCTCCTCATTTAACACACTAACCGCAAAATATCCTCCACTCGGTACACCCAACCATACCTGTCTTCCCCGTCAAAGATTGACATCTTCAACTTCCTAACCCACATCTTCATCTCAACTTTGTCTCCCTCCGATAGTTCCCCCCATAAAACTAGAGTGAAAATCCCTCATTCGATCATAATCATACCCCATCCCAACTTCTCTCCTTCTTTCCTCTTACTCCCCCATACCCCAGGCATAACTCATTCCCATGTTTCAGCCCAAATCCTCCATCGAAAATCCCTAATCCACCCCCCCCCCNTAATCCCCCCCCCCCCCCCATCAGAACCCCAGGAGAAGAGGTTCTTGATAGTGGATGTTTTCCTCCTCATGTTACTCTCGCCCGATCTCCTTTTTTTCAATTTAGCCAAGAATTCTCTGATACAACCATGGTTAGGATTTGCAATTTGAGTTGTCGGCAGGATTTTACATTGATCTCAATAAGCCTTCTTCATCTCCTTCAAGCTCTCAAATAGATTTTCATTGAGAAAAATCTTTCTATTGTTGAAAAAATTTGCTCCATTCCAAATTTAATTTGACATTCTTCTCCTTCCAATTTCTCTTCCAAAACATTCACTTTCTTTGCCACCATCTCTCAAAGATCTTACTCTGATACAAATCGAAACAAAAATCAGTTAACACATTGTAAGAAATGTATGGGAAAACCAAAATTAGGCTAATTTGATTAATATCCAAGCAAATAAAAAAGAAATATTGGGTGATCTACAATTCGAAAGGTACATCGACTATTCACAATCCCTAGACGTTGTTAGGAATAAGAAGACAAAAAAAATTAAAGGAATCCAAACATGAAAGCAAACCTAGATGGTTAGCCTAATAAAACATCCCAAAATGCATTCAATTTTTTTCCCAAAAAACTCCCTAATTCCTCTTATCACATACGTGATTAGTGGCTTAACCGGCCCCACCCGGGAATGTAATGGTTGGGTCGGGTCCGTCCAGGCCAAGTTTAGAAGAGACTGGTGTAACAATTGGATGGTTAACAAGTGTCATATTGTTGAGTTTGTTAGGCCCAAATAGTGGTGCATCAATGTATTCAAAATTTATGCAGTTAATTTAAAAACTATATACACTTCTTTGATTTTTCTTTTTTGTAAGAAAATATCAAATCAAACCATATCTAATGACTAATTTAGTCTTAGAGTGTTAAGGATATTGCATTGAATTGGATAGTGAAATATAATTATAATCAAACCACTTCTAATTCTTATGTAATCCCTATGATATTTTACTTCATTATGTAAATTTTTTATACCATATTTTCTTTAGTTGTTTTGATTATACATTTTATCTTAATGTTTATAAAAGAAAATATTATGCCTATAGTGTGTTGTAACGTAGGTTCACGTTTGTCATGCCATAGTTTTAATGTTTACGTCGTGTCTCTCTATCGTGCCATGTAATTATCTCATGTCGGTGTCTGTGCTCCAAAGACGAGTACATACATAGAGAGAGGTGAGTAGGTGTTCATATTTCATAAATAGGGAATGATGAACTAAGAGACGAAACTATAAGGAGTTTTTTTTTTAAATAGAAAATTACCTGATATTTTTATTATGTAATTTCAATGACAATTACAAATATAAGATAACCACAATGACAAATATACATGTTATATCTATATGAACTAAGAAAATCATCATAGCAGCTAGGATTTGTGATTAAAACTTGTATATTAAAACCAATGAGTATATTGTCAAGTGTAATCTTAAGTAGCTAAGTGATACAACAACAACAAAAAGAACAAGCCTTTATCCCACTAAGTGGGGTTTACAAAAACAACATTGTCTCCTATTGAATGTCATATTTTCATTTAATTCTAATGAATTAAGATCATCTTTTATACAACATGTCCATGTCTATTTAGTTCTACCTCTACATTTCTTAACATAAGTCAAATCTAAAACATCCACTCTCCTAACAAATCATCAGATGATCGATGTTTAATGTGACCAAACCATCTAAGACGACTCTCTCTAATCTTGTCTGCCACTGAAGCTACACCAACCCTTTCACAGATAAATTTGTTTCATATTTTCTCTCTAAGTGTGAAGTCACTCATCCACCTAAGCATTCTCATCTCAACAACTTAACTTAGTTTTATACTTCTTTTTTATAGGCCAAAATTTTGTGTCATAAAGCACTGCAGATCTCACCGCCATCTTTTAAAATTTTCCTTTAAGTCTAAGCGGTACTTTTCTATCTCACAGTAGGCCCGATGCATTCCTCAACTGCAACCACCCAACTTGAAATCTACTAATAACATGCCCATCTTTATCACCATCACTTTGAACAATAAACCCAAGATAACTAAAACGTTCAATCTTATGATTCGAATACCCATTCTTACAACTACGCCACAAAATATATTACTACTAAAACTACATTCTAATTATTTAATTTTAGATCTACTCAACCGAAGGCCATTGGACACTAAAGCAGACCTCCATAATTCAAATTTTCCTGAACTACTTCTCAATTCTTATCCACAGGAAGGATATCATCAGTGAAAAGCATACACCAAGGTGAATCCTCCTATGAATGCTCAGTAAAAGCATCCATACCTAAAGCAAAAGATATGGGCTTAAAGTCGATCCCTGATGTAATACAACTGAAATAGGAAAATACTTAGTCAAATCTCCTTTTGTTCAAACACAAATAACAACACTAGAATATATATATTTAATGACTTGAATAGAAGTCATATCAACACCATGCTTTTCTAGAACTCTCCAAAGAACTTCTCACGGAACCTTATCGTAAGCTTTTTCTAAATCAATAAAAAACATGTGTATATCCTCCTTACTATCTCTGTAGTTCTCCATCAAACCTCTCAATAAATGTATAACTTTCATAGTACACTTACCCAGTATAAATCAAAACTGATTATGAGAAATCTTAGTATCACGTCTTAACCTATGTTCAATTACTCTCTTTCATAGTTTTAAAGTATGACACATTAACTCATTTCCTCTATAAGCTACATACTCTTATTCATCTCCTTTATTCTTCAAAATAGGGACAAAAATACTCTTTCTTCACTCCTCAGGCATCTTTATAATTTTTAAAATAATATTAAAAAATTTAGTAAGTCGAGAAATTCTTAATCTCCTAAATTTTTTCACACTTCTATTGAGATACCATCACGTACTACTAATTTTCCACCCTTGATTTTCTTTAAAGCCTCTTCAACTTCCTTTTACTGATGTGATGGTAAAAATAACAAATTTTATTACTATTAATAATATTAAGATCACTAAAGTTAATCATATTTTAAAAAAAATCATTAAAAAGTTCAATAAAATATCTCACCCACCTATGTTGAATATCTTCATCTAAGAAAAATACTTAGTGATTTTCATCTTTAATACATTTTACTTGAATTATGTATTTAATTTTCTTTTTTATTTATTTGGCTAGTTTATACATATATACTTTTATCATCTGTTAGACTCCTTACGATTCACCTTATATTTTTTTTTCAATTCTATAAATTTTTACCTTTAAATCAATTTTTATAACAATACTTCATTTATTTTTTCTTGCACATTATTATTCTGTCACCAACTATTTTTATTTATAAAAACTTTTTTTTTTATTTTCCAAGTATATATTCGGTCACTTGTTTAATTGTGTTTGTTACTTTATCACATAAATAATTAGTTTCTTCATAAACACCCCAAATCTTAAAATATTCAAGTTTGCTCGTAAAAATACTTTTATTTGTCTTTTATGTGTCCCTATTTAATTCTATGACAATGTTTCATTATACTTTTTATCTTTAAACTCTATATCTAAAAATCCAAAACTAACAATCAATGTTGATATTTAAATTTTCACTTGAAATGACAATAATCAATGTGTTTTATTAGACTCATTCTTATAAGTAATAATATGTTCATCTCTTTTCTAAAATATAATATTAGCAATAATAAAATCTTAAGCTAAAGTAAAATGCAATATGATTCTACCTTCTTTATTAATCACTCCAAAATCGTAGCCACCATAAATATTTCTAAAATATTCTACCACTTTACCAATATGTTCATTTAAATCTCCTCCAATAATTTTTTTTTTCTTTAAGAGATATCATTTGTATTAATTTTTCCGAGTTATTCCAAAATTTTTCTTTAGAACATATATCTAAAGCTACTAGAGGAGCATATTAAAATAATAAAAATCTTAATATCAACAACAATCTTTATAACCATAATTCTATCTCCAATTTTATTAATTTTTACAACAATATTTTTCAAACTCTTATCTATAATTACACATACATCATTTCTAGTAGAACTCCTCCCTAAACACCAAAGTTTAAAACCTAAGCTATCAATTTCCATAGTATTTTATTCAACCCATTTAATTATTAAATGCATAAGATATTTATCTTCCTATAAACTATAATATCTACTGATTTCATTAATATACCTATGAGAGTACCTATATTTTAAGATTCTATCATAATATTAATTTCATTGAATAATTTTTTGACTCGCATACGCTCATAATGTGTCTTTACTTATTTAACACAACATCTGAGTGTCGATGTAGCAGCCCTTGCACAATTTTCACCGTATTCAAATCAAACAACGCGTCTATTTCAGAGAACACCCTAACATTTACACAATGATTTAAAAAATTCATGTCAAGATTTTTTCGACAAAAAATTTATGTTGATTGTCAACTACCTAATGCAACCCTCCACCTAAATGATACATATGTTTGAAATTTTTGAGTCACACCCAAGTCAAGTAGAATACCATCCTAGTGAGCAAGGTCATGGTCAAACAAATTTGAGCCAAGAACTAAGCTTAAAATAGATCAGAGTTGAGTCAAGTAGAGTAAAATTTTTAGATAGTTCCACGTGCTTTGAGTTTTGAATATTTTAATGATTGTATGAATGAAGTAACCCTTAGTATCATATCCTACTCATAAAGAACCCAGCATAAGATATAAACTACGTAATATATCAGCAATGACCTTGACTTTTTACACAATAAAGTTACTAAGGGTTTAAAGTGTTCTTAAGAGTACAAGACATTCAAAAATATTATAAATGGAAAAGAAGTTTTTGCATACATCAAATTCATGATAAAAAATATGAAGCAAAATTAAAGCAAGGCCCAAAAATAAAAGGGGATGACAACTCAAAAAGCATACGTGAGGGGTTTAAAACAATTGCCTGCATGCTAGCTAAGCTCGCAATCAATTTTGAACAACCCATGGAATCAACCTTACAACCACTCATCCTTTGTTTGAGGGGCAGGCTATTAAAAATTCCATCTTGAATTGATTCAAACATGGCTCGAGGTTAACTCAAATTCACCCAATCTAACATCAAACTAAGCCACGTTTGGTTATATATGGGCTCAATCATATATTGCATTGATGGAAGAATGTCTCTTTAACTTATATTAGTGCTCAATTCATGCCAAAAATGTACTAAGTTTGATTAATAGATAATGAGCCACCATTTGATAGAGTTTCATAGGATCATAACTTCAGGTGGGAGAAGGTTGACTTTTTAGTCCCATAGCTATACCACGTTATTGTGTTTGGTAATACATTTTTAAAAAAAAATTCAGTTCATTTTTAAAGATCTTTTAAGAGTTTCTTGGTTCATGCCGCTTGAGTAGTATTTTATCTTTAATTGCCTTCTATAAATGTCCCAATTCATACATTGAGCATACTCTTTGTTTGACTTATTTTTATAATAATGTTTCCTCACTCATGATTTTCAAATTGATGAGGTACTAACTTCAAGTCATGCACTTGCTTGAATTGATAATTGGGTGGCTCCTTAATCTCCTTGTGTAATGGATTATTCTCTACTGATGACAATCTTGCTCCATTACACTTTTGGAAGACAATTTTTCATTTTGGATGACTTTGCATAGCTGAAGATGCATTATTGTGCAAAAATCTATGGTCTTTACAACTTATAGATTAACTGCACATTGGTGGCATGATCTTGTGACCAAGGTTTGTATTTATTGCTCCTCAGTCAATTTTTGCATCAACATGCCACCTTCTTTGCCCAAGATAGAAAGATTTTAAGAGAGAGAATATCACTGTTCAAATGGTATTTTGGTCTTCTCCTTGCTACCATAATTATTATGTTTGTAGTTATCATAAGCAGACTAGTCTAATTAAGATCACTAATTTGGAACCAAGTTCATTTGTAATTTAAAAGTAAATACTTAAGGTGTGTCTCATCAATGTTTATATTCCTCAATAATTATTTCCAAAGTGCCCGTTTGACTTTGACACACAAGTGTACTATTCACAAATTGTTCGTCACATTGCATCAACCGTACCACTTCTATTAATCTTCAAAATACCACATCGGGTAAAATTCTTAATGTATCAGTTGCTTGAACCCTTTGGACACCTATTGAGCCGTTCATTTTTAAATAACGATCCATCACAGTAGAGCTTGATGGCTTAAATTTAGCTAGACAAAAGCAACCTTAAACAAAAATTGTCCCATCATATGAAATTATTTTCGCTCTGACTTCGACTTTAAAATGGTCACATCCTTCCACACAAGTATTATTATATCCTCGCCTCCATCATTACTTATCATTTTTGCATTTAGCATGAAAGTAAGGGAAACACAGCTCAACCCACCCGTCATGATAATTATTTGCATCCTCGCCCATCATTTGCATTATAATAAATTTTCATGGGGTAATTAGATGTTTAAAATTTCAATAAATAAAATATCTTTAATATTTTCACAATCTAATGCCCAAATCATGAGGAAGCTATGTCTTATAAACTTCTTTAAATATGATATTCTTCTTAGTATCCCTTTCATGATATGATCCTCAAATCAAAAGGCCAACAACCCTTGTTGTTTCATAAATTTACAAAGGGACCCTAAGTGAGAATAAAGTTGATAACGGGACGAGGGAGGATTTTTAACCCTCCAACTAGACCTAGCATGGTCATTTCTTCCATGCAATCACCGAGAAGCCTCACTCTAAAGAGTTGATCGAGAAGAATTTACCAAAGTCAGCCTTGATTCTCTTACTCGTTCCTTCAGGGAAGATGAAAGTATTTTCTCAAAAGAAGATCGAGTATATACATAGTATTAATGAAAAAAAGGTATTCAAACATGGTTAAGAAATTGAACTTCCAACCCAAAAATTGGAGGGAGAACTCATCTAAAAACTATTGATTAAGGGGAAGATGGTTATAGAACAAAGTGAGAGTTCAAGGTAAGTGAATAAAAAAGAACCAAGTGAAAATTTAAAAGTGCCAAAGTTAGAGGAGGATTTGAGATAGATGCAAAGAAGGCAACCATGGAAAAAGTAAGTGATACAAGCATGAGGCCAAGAGAAAATAGAGAGGTTTTTTCCTAACACCCTAGAAAGTCATCTCAAAAAGGAGGCGAGGAATCCGAATGGTGGGATGCCTATAAAGGTGAAGAGCCCAAGTCTCACCTACCAAAGATTCAAGTTTATGAATCAAGAAGTAAAATACAAAAAAACTTTTTGACACTTCAGAAGTTAACAAAAAATTTGGATAGCCCAGATATCATTTAGGAATGTCAACAAAATAAATGAACTATCTAGCGATTATGAACCATTCCTTTTGCATCAACCGAAGGTCACTATGTAGAATTAAAATGATTTCCTCTATTGTTTTGTAGTAGGCTAGTTCTTTGCAGAAATGCTTGGAATAACTAATTTCATAACCAAATAAATGAACTATCTAGCAATTATGAATCATTCCTTTTGAATTAACCAAAGGCCACTATGTATAAATTAGAAAGATTTCCTCAAATGTGTCGCAGTAGGCACAGTATTTGGAAAAATGCATGCTTGGAATAGCCAATTTCATAAACAAATAAATAAACTATCTAGAAATTATGAATCATTCCTTTTGCATCGACCAAAGGCCACTATGTAGAAATTAAAATGATTTCCTCAAATGTGTACATGCTTGGAATAACCAATTTCATAACCATAATTCAAGAAAAAATACATACTCTTCATACATTAAAAAATTATTGAAGGCAGCTATAGAAGACTCCTCCATTTCAAGCCCCTAAGAAATTCTGTTCGAAAAACCCTTTTTGAACTCTTGCTAAAGCTACAATACAATCTCCAACTTGTAAAATACTAGTTTTTCTGGATTTCAAGCAAAAAGGCCAACAAATTAACTCACATAACCTTAAGATAGCCATCAATTTTTAGAGACGCAAAAGTAAGGGCTCACTTAGTTATATGTAGATAAAACTGCATGTTTTAGAAATTACAAGTTTTTTTCATACATTTTTGTGTGAAATGAAATCCTTACATTTTATAGGTTTATGTGGAGGGTTGTGGAGTTCAAAATTAATGGAGGCTTCTAACAACATCCAACCAAAAAAAAAATTATGACTTGTTTGAGATCAATTATATTTTATATTTGTATTTCTATTTTTTAAAATGTGTTTATTTAATATTTTTTTAAAATGATTTTACTTTCTTCTAAAATAAACCAACATATTTTTCAATACACTCAAAATAAATTTTAGGTGTTTTGAGTGTTTTAGAAAGAGTCATATCTTACTTGAAGTTTTGAACATGTCAAATATATTTTGTTTAAAATAAAAACATAAGCAACAAAAAATAGTAATAATAATAATAACTGAACCTAAACGGTCGCTTAGAAAAATTTACCATCTTAAAAGTCATGTTTACATAAGAAGCCGACGCCAAACAGAAGTAATTAGTACCAGGCTACTGATGATGATTTACAAAAGCAAACATTTTTCAAAAAAAAGCAACCATTTGGACCCAAAATTATTGAAATTAAAACTCCAAGTATACTGCTTATGAAGCCCATTTCACTACAATAGAACTATCTTCCCCTCAAAACTAAACTCAATGCATATGAACTCGAATAAATCCCAAACACAGCATAAGCATTCTTACATCTACATGGATAGCTCATTCAATCAACCCATCCACAGTGATAGAATCTAATATTTACCTCCTCATACTATCTTGTGAGAACCAACAATATAAACAGAGAGGACCAACAACCCAAATTCTCTCTGACTCAAAGTCGCTCGCTCCCATCAAAGCCCGACAAAAGATTTTGGAATGCAACATCATACAGAAATTTCCAGCAATAATGAACAAACAGAAAATAGATTAGCGACAAGAAAACATAGGAATGATTGGAAAACCTAACGTGTATCTCCTCCGACAAAAATGGAAAAAAAGATGAACGATAAAGATAAATTTTAATGCTCCGGACAAAGATACCAGATTTTTTGTTTGAGCAAGAGTCGAAGATTCTTACCGGCCTCATTTTGAGTTTTTTGCGATTTAGAACTCTTCATTGCGAAAATCAATTTCCTAGGTCGGCTAGAGAGAGGGAGGGAGAGAGAGAGGAATCCGAACCGAAAGCGAAATGAAATTCAGCACTCTGTGGAATATATATATATACGAACCGGTGGGTCCTGGAAAATCTTAGGAGGGAACTATTTTTTAGACGTTTACATACTTTAACATTTAATTTAACAGTATTTACACTTCCAGCCCATAAATTATATTTTTTTTATATTTATATCATTTATATCATTCATATCATGCTAAAAATACTATTATATATATATATATATATATATATATATATATATATATATATATATATATATATATATATATATATATATATATATATATATATATATATATATATATATATATATATATATATANNNATATATATATATATATATATATTCATGCATTAAATAAGATAAAATATATGTAAAAATAAAAATTCAAGTATTAGATATATAAATATGAATACATCCTCAAAAAAATTATATTAATCATCCACGGGATTCGATGCATATTGGAATTGAGAATTTCAAATATTTAATTACTCGTACTACTATTCAAATGAAGTGTCTTGATAAGATGAGTCATGATACATCATCAACAAATTTCTATCAATTAACACAAATCTCGAGGCACGACACGTATCTTGAGGCAATCTTTTGAGCATTAAATGTTCAAATATTGATAAAAAGTTATTCATAGCTCATATTTCAGCAAACTTATAATCATAATGATTGACTCAACGAGAAGGAACCAATGACACCAAAGGTGGTCTAATCCAAGTGAAATCAAGCCCATATCAAAATTACTCTGATCGATGGAAGCTCTCGAGATTGTCCAATAAAAGTGGTTCATATTGTTGCATTAATTTCAATTGAAACTCTATAAATAGAGCTCCACACTCTTTTGAGGAGAGGCGAGAGCTTCCAGCTTTAAGAATAAGCTGAAGTCCAATATTACTTCTGCTACTATCGACCATAGTCGACCACTACCGACCACCATCATTCACCACTTATCGACCATCGTTGATCATCATCGCTCGTCGCCTCCTCTTTACGAAGAGAATGTTTGTGCATTGACATTGTAATTCAGAAGATTTTGTAAATCCTTTCTGATTCTAGGACATGGGATCTCTATAAGCGTCAACTTATAGTAGATTTTTACAAATGAATCAAACGCAGTGGTTATTTCTCTTACTGGGTTGTCCATGACAAAAATTATGGTGTCTCGAGTGTTTGATTTCCTTCATCTGAGCGTGTGTTGAATTTTCGCACAACGCTAAGATGAAATTTGTTACTCTAATGTTTCGAATTTCTATCACACATCAGTTTGACATTTCTTGTGGGAAATGAAGCATTGTTTGACAATGTCTTCAAATCTGAGATGTCGATCCCCTACTTCATTTCCTAATGGTGTACGTCATCTAACTAACGAAGGAACCTCTTTTGCATCTTGAAGATCATATCTTGAGCATTATTTAATGTGGGGGGAAGACATTTACTACATTCTCAAAAAATCATTTGCGTCAACATCTCTGACACAATTGTAGTGGGGTTGTCTGTTTGCATCCTATTTATACATGACTTCTTCTGGGCTGGGGGCAACCTTCACTACTGTGTCAAAAGGTGGTTCATGTTAACACCCCAGGCACGACTATGATAGGTTAGTCATCCCACATTTCATTCATATAACAAGTCTTTGAAAACTGCTCATAGACTGTTTTCATCACTAATAATGCTTCCTTAATGCCCCTTCACCATACTAGAGTTTCTCTTTAATTAGATCAAGAAGTTGATCTCTTCAAGGCTCAATGCACGGGCTAATTTATAAGTTCGTATGGAAAACGCCCTTGCTGAGCATCAAAAGATTAAAAAGGAGAAAATAACGAGTTGTCAAATATTTTTCTTGAGTATGACTGTAATCATATTTCCAAGAAAACATACGGTTCATTACGACCTACGCCCCAATCTTGAGATACAGAGCCTCTCTTACACCTCATTCTAGGCTTAATCAATCTCAAGGGAACTCGATCCAACATCTTCTAGCACATATTATAATCGTCAAGTAGAAGCTTCGACTGACAACCTCAGATAGGTCAAAAATCCTTCGTGGATTTCCATTGACCTCTTTCATATTAAGTTATGGTCGTCAAGCAAAAGCGTCAATCAACAACCTATTATAGGTCAACCATCCTCAGTGGCCTTCATATAACTTTGTCCATGACGGGTTAATGTTGTCAAGCGTCTCTGGTTATACAACCCGGGACAGTTCTTACATCCTTAATGAATCCTTCTTTCAACTTAGCTCCAACACAGGCTACAGTCGTTTGACAAATGTGATTCGACTAATAGCGTAGGAAAAGTCAAGCATTTGCAGTGACAGACAAGGTCTCCAACCATGTCTTTAGAAGTCGAGCCTAAGAGATAAGACACTATGAGAAGATACGGTACTCCTAAAAGTCAAGTTTAAGAGGAAGACTCGATAAAAATTATCATGCTCTTGGAAGTCGAGCCCAAGAGGTAAAACTCGATGAGAAGCTACCATTCCCCCGTAAGATGAGTTCAAGAGGCAAATCACAATGGAAAGCTAGTAAAGGATAGGATCCTCACTAAAAAACTCCACCAGAGCAAATCATTGAGAGGGCCTCCGCTCAAAGACCTTAAAAAGCTACAAGCCTCAAGAGACCCAGGTATATCAAAGACCTCAGAAGGCTACAAGCCTCAAGAGACACAGATACAACAAAAACTTTAGAAGGCACAAGCACATCAATGACCTCAGAAGGCTAAGAGCCTCATAAATCCTCGACACATTTAAGCTCCCAGAAGGCATAAGCCTGAGAAAGCACAAGCCACAAAAGATATACGCTTAAGAGGATATAAACCTTAGAAGGCACGAGTCTAAGAAAGCAAGTGATCCCTTTTATATATAAAATGCACGTGTTAAGTTTAATCGCATATTTTTACATGTTTGAGAAGCCATAAAAACCTTATAAGGCATAAACCTCAGAAATGGTTGATACTGATATGCAATACAAAAGTTGGGTAACAATACCCAGAAGTGAGGCAAAAGCATTTCAAAAAAGGCAACTCCGGCTCAAAAGAAAAGACAAAAGAAACCTCTGAAATAATGCCCAAATTTTTATTGCATTGTACTAAAGAAAAATGTACAGACAAACACATCATTACCGTGTACAAATGCCACATCAGACAATTGAAAGACTACAAAGACCAGCATGTACTTGTACAAGAGCTACATTAAACCAACTCATCTTCGAGTGGATTCGACATCACCTCCACAAATTTCAGTACTTTTGTTGATCTTCAAGAGGTTATCCGGATATCGCCATCATAGAAGCATGAAAATCTCCCCCTTCAAAGTGCGACAAGAAAACTCCAGAATTTCTTCCTCTCCACTGAAATGCGCAACAACAATAAACAAAAAAAATCCTAATTCACTTGTTGGGCAGGGACAGAGATAACTTTCTTCATCTTGACGGCGCGAAAGAGGATCCCGTTGATCGCCTACTATGCAGGACGGCGACGACTTTCTTCTTCACAACATCACGAAAGAATATCTCGTTGATCGTTTGCTACACATGACGGATACGACTTTCTTCTGTATTACAACATGAAAGAAGACCGTGTTGATCTCCTGCTATACATGTAGGAGACGACTTTCTTGTTTCTGGGAAATCCAATATTATATGTTAGGCATGAATGGGGGCCCACTTTCATCTCAATCCTTTGCTTATTTATAGTCTAAAAAATTTCTCAGATTGATGATAAAATTAATTAAAATAATAATAATAAAATTAAATTTTGTATTAATTCTTTTGTCCTTCAGTCTTCTAATTTCGTTGTTTTGGCTTCGGTCGTATCTCCCAAATTCATTTATAAAAACAAAAAAAACCTGAAATCTGCATCAAATTCCAGCCATCGTTCTGCCTTTTTCCGGCGCCAGCGAGCATGAGTAATGTGCTATAGATGTAAAATGTAAATGCAATTGCTCATAAAGAAGTATATAAATGAAAGAGTGGCCCAGCAAATCAAGCTAAACAGAAGTATTTTTATTTTCTATTTTTCCCTCGGCATTCTGAGAGATTCGAAACCTCATCCAGGTTGGGAGCAGCACCGCCATCCACGCCAAATAAGCCATGTTACACTGGATGCTAATATTTTTACATATATTATTCTTAAAGCAATGTTCGCTCTTAATCTGTCGAGTACCAACTCCTTAAGTCATATTGTCACATAGAGAATTCAAACCCCCGATCTGAAGGTTCATACCATAGATTACAACCAACAGGCCGTAATACAAGGCACAAGCAATAATATATATTCATCTACCTGTGTATGTGTGTGTGTGTGCGCGCGCGTGCGTGTGTAATATTTATGTATTTATTTATATATTTATGTGTAACTGATAATACAAAAACAAACAAAAAACAAAGCGCTCCGAATTTTAATATTTTTTTGATGATGACGGTAATCTTAACCCTCATTTGAGGGGAGGTGAGAGCTTGAAGACTAAAGAAGAGCTTCAAGCTTTGAGAAGGAGTTGAAGTCTAGCATCACTCCAACCACCATTGACCATCACCGACTACCGTCGACCACCACTTTTTGGCTCTAGCTGATCTTCATCGACCATTGCCTCCTCTTTGTGACAAGATCATTTGTGCATCAACATTGTAATCTGGAAGACTTTGTAACCCTTTTCCACCTCCGGGACAAAGAGTCTTTGTAATCAACTTATAGTGAATTTTTGCAACTGGGCCACGTCCCATGATTTTTTCCCTTAGTGGATTTCCATGTAATAACTTATGGTGTCTCTATTTTTTTCCCCTTCATCTGAGTGCATGTTGAATTCTTATGCAATGCTAAGACAATAATTTATTACTCTAACACAACAAATTTTCTAGCACGCATCAATTCAAACGATATCAAATATAGCTCGGTTTGAGTTCAAGTGAGCCCAAATCATGCACTTAAAGCATATGTTAGCAACAATTTTTGATGTCACAAATATTGTATGACCCTATGATATTGTGGGAGCATGTGACAGTCACGTGTGCCCTCTTGTAGCTTAAGGAGGTTGTCAGGACATTACTAGATGCACTATATTTCAGGACTAGGATTTACCCATGCCAGAAAGCAACCACAATTGATTCGTGACAATTTCTCAGCTCTACGGGCAATTGGAACAATCATTCTAAGGCCTATGCGGTCAATTCCGATCATTAAGAGCTTTCTACGTCGTGAAATGCGCTTAACAAACTTCAGGTGCAAAAAATGGCACATAAGGGTCTGGCGTGACCATGCCTAACCCCTCCTCATAAATGAGGGGGCTACCTTCAGCGTAGCCACCCATAAGCCCATGATGTAATTACGCCGTAGAACGGCGTGGCCACGTTAAACCTCCCAATAGTTGTGTGAAGGCTTCCTTTGGCGTGGTCATGCCCAAAGGCGGTGTGCCCACACCTAGGGTTGTAAACGAGCCGAGCTTGAGCGAGCTTAGGCTTGGCTCGTGTTCGGCTCGTTCGAAATAGCTCGTNATATATTTATGTGTAACTGATAATACAAAAGCAAAAACAAAGCGCTCCAAATTTTAATATTTTTTTGAGGATGACGATAATCTCGACCGAAAATAGGGAGACAAATGATATATCATCAACACATTTCCATCATCCGACACAAATCTTGAGGTATGACTCGGATCTCAAAATAATTTTTTGACAAGAAATGTTCAAGCCTTAATAACAAGTTATTCAGAGCTAATGTTTTAGCAAACTAAAAGGTCAAACTAACCAACTCAACGAGATGAATTCAATAATACCAAAGTTGATTCAATCCAAGTCAAATCAAGCTCAAATCAGATCATTAAATCACTCTCGGAAGCATTCAGAGCATATGTGGATGATCAAACAAATGTCGAATCTTCTAAGCTTATAGTCGAATCAAGTGTCTCAACGAGACAAATCCAACGGGTCTAAGATCACTCAATTCTGACATCATTAAGACCCTCAAATGTCCATCAAAAGTCGTATGATCGAGGGAAGCTCTCTAGACTCTCAGATCAAAAGTGGTTCATATTCATGAATTAATTGCAATTGAAACTATATAAATAAAGTCTCACTCCTCTTTTGAGGGGAGGTGAGAGTTTGAAGACTGAAGAAGAGCTTCAAGCTTTAAGAAGGAGTTGAAGTCCAGCATCACTCCAACCACCATCGACCATCACCGACCACCGACTGCCACTTTTTGGTTCTAGCCGATCTTCATCGACCATTGCCTCCTCTTTGTGACAAGATCATTTGTGCGTCGACATTGTAATCTGGAAGACTTTGTAACTCTTTTCCACCTCCGAGACAAGGGGTCTTTGTAATCAACTTATAGTGAATTTTTACAATTGGGCCACGTCCCATGATTTTTTCCCTTACTGGATTTCCATGTAATAACTTATGGTGTCTCTATTTTTTTTTTCCTTCATCTGAGTGTGTGTTGAATTCTCATGTAATGCTAAGACAATAATCTATTACTCTAACGCAACAAATTTTCTAGCACGCATCAAGTCATACAATATCAAATATAGCTCGGTTTGAGTTCAAGTGAGCCCAAATCATGCACTTAAAGCATATGTTAGCAACAATTTTTTATGTCACAAATATTGTATGCCCCTGTGATGTTGTGGGAGCATGTGACAGTCATGTGTGCCCTCTTGTAGCTCAAGGAGGTTGTTTCAAGAAATTACTAGGATTTACCCCATCACTTTGGGGATTTTGCATGGGGAGGCTGGTTTAACTTCACCTCTCCACCTCATTATTCTCTATGAACAACCTTCAACACTTTTTGCCTTCTCCAAGAGTTGAACTCTTCTTCTTCCTTGGAGCTTCTTCTTCCTTCAAGCTAGGGATTTTCTTGAAGGCCTTGAGGTGAAGAGCTAGAGAGAAAGGTGAGAGTGAGGGCTTCTTTCTCACAACCCTCCTCCTCTTCTTCTTCCTCTCCTTCTCCATCCTCCATAGAATGCAATCTTCTTCGTCCTGCACCATTCTTTGAGTGTGTGAGGAGAGCATCTTGAGGAGGGATGTGGCTTTCAAGGTGCAAGACTTCTTCTCTCCTAAATCAAATGAGAGCTTAATACTATCATAAGGAAGGACCACCGGAGCTTCACCGAAACTTCATCGAAGCTCGGAACTTTGTCAGAACGTCGCCATGTCTCCTGCCACTAGAAGAGCTTCATCCTATGTGAAGATACACAACATCAAACGCCGTGTTGGTGAGGTTCCAAAAATTCCTTTGCATTTTCTTTTTTAGCTAGCCTTAGGAATAGACTTTGCTAGGTGTTTATGGGTTAGGTCGTCTACGCAAGGAAGATTTGACTGGCCAACCGGTATCGTCCGGTTTAATCGATCACCCGTTGTCGGACGATCTAATTAGTCGAAGCCATATACCTTTTAATTGGTCAACTCTGTTGTGTTGCGTTGTGTTTTGGTCGCCCACGCTAACCAAGTTGACCGGCCGACACTTGTCGACACGACCATATGTTTATTGATTGGTCATTTATTTCTTAGAGGAAGCCTTAGGTTATGAAGTCACATGTTTGATCAAATCCTTTATGAAGCTGAGTGACTTTCAATTAACAAAAACTATCATAGCACATGTAAAATACATGGACGTACTAAAACCAATTAGTTTGAACAACNCCACAAAGATAGTAAGCTTAGAGAAATTACGCCAGGGAGCTGGCGTGATCACATCGACCCCGCAGGCAAAGCAGTGTGATCATGCCTGAGCCCAACATGACAACGTCAGCCCGCCTAATTTTCAAAATTTGGTATGGCGGCTCTAGAGAGGTGTACCTCCTTGAGCTAAATTTTTAGGCCCTCCTTGGACTTGGGGAGATCTCCTTGGGATTATGAAAAGGCTAAGGGAATTAACCCTTTTTGGCATGTCCTAAGTGCCTTTGCTTAGCCATTTTTGGCTTAATTAAGAGGCACTTTGGGGATTTTGCATGGGGAGGATGGTTTAACTTCACCTCTCCACCTCATTATTCTCTATGAATAACCTTCAACACTTTTTGTCTCCTCCGAGAGTTGCCATCTCTTCTTCTTCCTTAGAGCTTGGTGAAGAGCTAGAGAGAAAGGTGAGAGTGAGGGCTTCTTTCTCACAACCCTCCTCTTCTTTTTCTTCCTCTCCTTCTCCATCCTCCATAGAATGCAATCTTCTTCTCCTGCACCATTCTTTGAGTGTGTGAGGAGAGCATCTTGAGGAGGGATGTGGCTTTCAAGGTGCAAGACTTCTTCTCTTCTAAATCAAATGAGAGCTTAATACTATTATAAGGAAAGACCACCAGAGCTTCACCAAAACTTCATCGAAGCTCGAAACTTTGTCAGAACATTGCCATCTCTCCTGGCACTAGAAGAGCTTCATTTATGTGAAGAAACACGACATCAAATGCCGTGTTGGTGAGGTTCCATAAATTCCTTTGCATTTTCTTTATTAGCTAGCCCTAGAAATAGAATTTGCTAGGTGTTTGTGGGTTAGGTTGCCCACGCAAGGAAGATCTGACCGACCAACCAGTATCGTTCGGTTTAATCGATCACCCGTTGTCGGATGATCAATTAGCCGAAGCCATATACCTTTTAATTGGTCAGCTCTGTTGTGTTGAGTTGGGTTTTGGTCGCCCACGCTAAGCAAGTTGACCGGCCGACACTTGTCGACAGCCACATTTTTATTGATTGGTCATTTATTTCTTAGAGGAAGCCCTAGGTTATGAAATCACATGTTTGATCAAATCCTTTATGAAGCTGAGTGATTTTCAATTAACAAAAACTATCATAGCACATGTAAAATACATGGACGTACTAAAACCAATTAGTTCGAACAACTAATGAAAGCTCCGATGCCCACATTATATTGAGACTTTCAATAGCCTAAAAAAAGCCATGCTTGTTTTTTTTCCCCTCGTATTCACGTACTTTAAAATCACAAAAAATAAAACATAAAAGCAAAGACATCCTATTCAAATTTTCAACAAAAAACAGATCTGGAAATGATTGAAACTAACTCGCCCGATTAAAAAATGAGTCCTGAAAATTATAAAGCTATCATCATTTCTTAATGGAGCTATTCCACTAATGTCTCTATAAATAAAAGTTAGACTAAGATTTACAATCATACCACTAAATTTTTATCTATTAACATATCTAACTTCTAAGCTTCAATTTATGCATTTATGTTACATGCAAGATCTGAGTGGTATAAATGTAAATAATAGAGCTTAGGTGTTAGATATGTAGATACATATAAGAATTGGGTTGTATGCATATAAATTCCACTTCAAAAAACAAAGAATAATGAGCACAATGTGCTGGTGAGAGTAAACTAGCCGAGCTTGAGCAAACCCATTATCCGTCCATGTTCAGCTTCTTTGAAACTTTTGTTTTTTTTTTTCAAAATAGGCCGATGTTTGAAAAGGCTAGTGAATGATATATTCATGTTCGACTCGATCCAAATTCATTTGTGCATTTCAACTCGTGTTATACTTAAAAATTAACTCGAATGATAGAAAGAATAATGAAATTTATTTTTTTCAATATAACATAAAAATTAATATAAAACTTTTACAATATTATTAATTATTTAATTAACTCAAGTCAAATAAGTCAAAGCACAATCAAACAAAATTTTATTCATGTTCAACTAATTTATAAATCATGCTAAAAATACCATTTGTCCTTGGTTTTCTTGCTCAACGAACGAATTAGTCACAAGCTACTTGGCAAGCCAAACGCGAGATGTACTGAAATTAGGAGTTTTTTGGCAGCCAGAGGTGAAAAACAAAACATAAACACAAAACCGTGACATAATAAACCATGCAAGAACCAGAGCTTTACAGGGTGATTTAGCATTTAAACACAATTCTCCCAAAAATAAACCATGCAAGCTTGAAGAAATTCCACCTTCTCATTCCTAATCTTTTTTACTAGAATAAAAAACCTGAACTATAGCTTATACACAATTTGTTTCAGATACACCAATATCAGCAAACATCCAATGACAAAACATAGCAAATTATTCATACAACATTTTAGGAGAAGAAGCTCATCAAGGCAAATAACTAAGCTAAACAGTATAATGGAATGCAGATATTTAATCCCAACTTTTGTTCATTATATCTTATCTCAAAGCAAGTTTTTTGAGGTGTTGAAACATCCGCTGCTTAATCCACTGTCGATCAAAAGGAAGAAAAGCATGAATAGAGTGATCATAGCTGCAATTTTGACCAAAAAAATATGCATCAGATTATCAAAACTAGAAGGTAAAATGCCAAAATAGTCCCCGAACTATTTAAATGGGGTGATTTTCAATTCCAAAGTCTATAAATGTGCCAAATTAGTCACTCGAATCTTTTGATATCAACTTAAATAGTCTCCGGGGAGCACTATTTAAGTGCTTATGATCCTGGTCATGAATATCACCCTATATATCGAGCGTAGAAAAATTGTTCGTGTTCCGCTCGTTTGCTAGCAAATGAATAGAACACAAGGTACTTAACAAGCCGAACACGAGCTATTCGCAAACAATGAGCTATTTTGACCCTTACACCAATGCACTTAGATCTGTGAAGCCATCGATGAAGTTATATAGATCGGTGATATCATAGGTGATGTTTAAGATGGTTGGATCGATCTCTTTCAGTTTTCTCTCATAGAGTCCACAGATTCCTGCAAATGAAAGAAAAGTATTTTGCTTCTGAGGGAAAGAAGTAAAAGAGGAATGTATTAAATTATTCTTGATCTTGCAGATTTACAGATTCATCACATTTTGAGAAATTATCAAGTTACGATTAAGTTTTCAAGCAAAACTTTCTTGCAAAAAAGGTTATTGTTTATATTATAGAATCGGCAGTTTGTTGTGCCAATGTTTTATCAGAGGTTGTAAAACGGTAACAGGAAGCTTCCAAAGTGTATAAATTTTGTGGGACAATATGGGTATGTTTGTCCCTTGCAGCCAGGGGTGTAAGCGAGCAAAGCCAACTCGTGAGCTAGTTCGAGCTCAGCTGGATGAGCTAACAAGCCAAGTTCAAGACAACCCAAACTTGACACATTAGTTCGTGAGTTGGCTCGCTTAAAAAAATATTAATATAAAATATACCCAAAATATATTAAGCAGTAAGATGTTATTTTTTAAATTATTAAAGATATTCAAATAATAATATTTTACATTTTATATCAAATAACTCTTATTTTATCTCCTAATTGCTGCATCCAATTTGTCATTTTCTTAAAACACTAGCTTAAATTAATATTGTTTTCTCTATTTCATAACAAGCAAACCAGCTCCTCAGTCAGCTCAAACTCGTAGACTCAAGCTCAAGATGTGGGTGGCTCGAGCTTGACTTGACTTGTTTATACCCCTATCACAACAACCAAATATTGTTGGCAAAGTTGCAAATAATTACTAGGCTTCTTTTTTTTTTTTGGGAACTCGCACAGCTAAACGTATTAAGTCTTGAACTCAAGACCTTGTGGTTGGAGACAATTATGAATCGCTGTATTGCATTTACTACTTTTTTCAGTTTAATTGTTGGATATCACATGCCTACGATAATATTTTTTATGAGAACGAGATTTGTTCACTAATGTTTTGATTATCTTATAAGATTTGATTTACCCTTGCAGCCTGTTTTGATTCAGCTCATGGCTCTCTGATTCAGATTCATTGTTTCAGTGTGCATCCAATTATTTGCATTGTACATCCACTGATTTGAAAATTCATTGTTATTGTCGCTGATTTAGTTTTAGTTTTCGCAATTAGGTTGTGTTGAATTTCTTTCTTAACATTGTTCGTTAGCTCTTTGCACATTTTTAAAGTTGAAAATTCACTTATTTACTAAAACTCAGTCTGAAATCTTCTGTTGCTGTAGTAATTCAAATTTTGAATAGCAATTTGCAAAATTAGGCCAAATCTGGAAGAGTTTTGATAAATTATTAATTTTGGGTCTCTTGAGGTTATAAAGAGAACATGTGAGGCGTGAAAAATTCATTAAATGTTCGAACAAAATTTATATTTCCTCTCAAGTTTTTTGTTTGCTATTGGAAGTTGATTCTTTGAGCTCTTACATGTCGTAACAACAATCTCCGGGAATGATCTTCTTGTATTGGTGGTGTTAGATCTTTCAATCTGTGATTTATTACTTTAATCTTTTTTTAAACTATTTACTAAATTGATTTGTATGCATGATTGAGACTTTCTAGTTTAATATATATTGGTCCCTTTTCTGTGGTGATAATATTAATAGCTACAAAAGTATAAATTTGTCCTAAGATTTCTAGTGAAATTTTAGATTTGGTAACTTCAAATAATGCTTGAAAATAATAAAAATGCCCTCTCTAAATTTGCCTAAAAAAACTTGTTTATCCTAAAACTAGAGTTGGAAAGCTATAAATTATGATTCTATGCGTGTTCATTGTGCATCTCATCTTAAATTTGCATTGGAGGACCCTAAAATTTGAGATGCTCTATTTCATATTGGTGTCACAATCAGGTTCATATGAACATGACTAGAAACAAGACACAATACCAAGGTCAATTAAGAAATCATCATAGGGATGAAATTTTGAATAATTTACCAAAGAATATCCGCAAGACCAACTCAGTATTGCAAAAAATCAAGTTAAACGGTAGGGAAGCTAACAAACATTCCCCGCAAGAACAAGATATTACATCATGCTTTAATGAAGAACCATTCACAATATTAGCAGAAGCAAAATTTACCATAAAAGAAATAAACTANGTGTACTGTTTCACGGTAGAGAACACACCAAAAAGCTAAGGGAACAAACACAATAATGAGCTTTACATCAATTGGTTATTCCACATATACTTTGGAAAAATGTTAATATAAACTTTGTTTTAGAACTTCCATGAACTCTAAAGAAACACAATCCTAATTTTTTNTTTTCATGATATTCAAAATTTTCTTACTTGAACCATTTTTATAGGCAATTTCATAATGGGTTTAGAAATGTCATGACACTAACTACAATTTGTCTTAGAAATGGAAAACTTGAATGGATAAAATTGATTGAACTTGCTTTCAATTGCCTTAAAGAATGGCTTACAAAAATTGGAAATATTTTGCAATGCACCAGGTGTAATAATTAGAGGAATTTCGGGTGAAGATGGAGATCTGAATGCATATTTTAGTAAGAAGTTATAAGAAATAGAATAAAAAATACTCAAATTATGATAAAAGATTTATGTTGTGGGGCAATCGCCACTATTGGAGATAAATATTACTTGTTGCGTGATAAATTTGTCCTATACTCTTAATACTCAGGCCTAAAATATAGACACTAAAAAAAATTACTAACATCAGCACGTTAATTGAACCGACTTTCTACGAAAATAAACATTTGTGCTAAAATATTATGCTAGAGCAATAAAAAAAAAAAAAGAAACTGGAGCTTTAAGTAGGATTTCTATTATTTCACACGACATGATGACCAATTGTGATCACAATACAAAAATGTATGCCATTTTCAAGGATTTCAAAGAGATTTATCTTAATTTAAATAGTGACTAGCTTATGCATAGAACAAGGTTCATAATTATGAATGAGTTTCTTTTTAGCATTCCTCAACTTCATATACCTTATTCAATTTGAAAGATTTTCTTTGACTAGAGTTACATGTTGGATGTAATGCAAAGACATTTTGGTTGTGATAAAATCATAGTTAAAACTGATGATAAGTATTACTAGCCAAACTTACAAGTTATGTCTCATGTACTGTTTCACGGTAGAGAACACACCAAAAAGCTAAGGGAACAAACACAATATTGAGCTTTACATCAATTGGTTATTCCACATATACCTTGGAAAAATGTTAATATAAACTTTGTTTTAGAACTTCCATGAACTCTAAAGAAACACAATCCTAATTTTTTGGCGGAAGATTGCTTTTAAAAACTATTCATTTATTACATATTTTGAATCTATTTATGCATCTCGCAAAGTATATTTTATTTTAACAACATGAAAAAATTGAATGGATTACCAAAAATCATTATATTCGAAAAAGATATAAAAATCATGCATTGTTTTTGGAAAACACTTTTGAAGAAAATGAAAATCAAATTAAAATTTTCAACTTCTTATTACATTAAACTAATGGACAAACTGAGAAGATTTGTTATGTTATTTGATTAAGGAAATACATATTTGGTTAAGATTTGATACTACTTATTACTGAAATTGCATACAAATCTTTAATTAAAAAATCCAAGGGCATAAGTACATTAAAATTGCTATATCGTATCAACCTAGAAAACATAAAGATCTTGTTGAACTTCACATTGAGTCTAAACCAAGTGAATTTACATAATGCATTATTTGCATGAGTATATTCAAAGAAAGCTACCGATCTTCAATATCTCTAACTTGACTTGATTTCATTAACCTGTTATCAATGTTGTGGATTCTTGCCCCTTTCTATTTCTATTTTGTCAGTTCACATCCAACAACTTAACAAAAAAAGCTACACAATTCGTTCATGAAGATATTATAAATGATGACATTGTGGCCACAAGTAATATTAGTAATCAGCAGTAACAGAATCATTAGTGTGATAAACCAACTCAAGATGTTCAAAGATTATCTTGCAGAAAGCACATCAATTATGCCTAAACTTGATGAATATCAAATGTGAAATCATTAGAACTGAAAATTTTCAACCAAACTAACTTGATGGAAATTTTATAGTGCCTACTGATAGCAAGCACAAATGAGAGGATTGGGATAAATATAACAAGACTTAGTGTTGTATTTACCGTTATTTTAGTTTTTTACTAGATGTAATCCGATTATGAGAATGATACCTATAAGAACAAAATGTGTCTCAAGTGCTTTGATTAACATTTGCTTTGATACTTTGATTTACTACGTCATATTATTTCAAATCAGCTCTAGGACCCCCCAAGTTCATCTATATCTAATTCATATTTCAGTGTACATCTAGTCTTCGATTTTATTCCATCCATTGTTTTGTAATTTCATTTATATTGTCGTTGCTTTGGTTATTGTCAATGTCATAGGTTGAAAATTCACTGATTTGCTGAAACTAAGGTTAGAAACCTGTTCATGCTAGAAGTTAAATGTACCAAATTGAAACTTCTAATATTAGGCCAAATTGCGAAATTTGAAAATTTACTTATTTTAGGCCTTTTAGGGCTATAAATAGGATCCTTAAGGCATAAAAAACATATTAAATGATTGAATACAATTTTCATTTCCTCTAAATTCTTGTGTGTGTTGGATATAATTTCGTCGAGTGATTGTAGATACTAACCACATCTAAAGAATGACTCTCCTCATACAAGTCTAAGGTCCTTGAGTTAAGGGTAATGGATTCTATCATTGTTTTTTCCTTCTAAATCATTTAGTAATTGGTTTCATGCATGATTTAAAAATTTTCAAGTTTTATGCTATGAACTGTAAGAAATAGGCAAGAGATTCACATTGGTTCAATTGAGTTCCGTATGAGAAATTTTTGATTGGCTTGTTTCAAAAGGATTTTTTTTTCTGCAAGAAAAAGGACAATAAAAAAATAAAAAACACTAGAATAGAGGAAAAAATATATGAAATCAAGTGGCTAAATCGTGATGGCCTATGTCTAATAGAAGAGGTGAAAACTATCACTCAAAAGAAGAAAAAAAGAATGACGCCTCTCTCATCCTCTTCGTTATCACAAAGTTTAGTATCTCAACTAAAGATGGCGAGTTCGGTGGTTTAAAAATCAAAAGACCTTTAGTCGTTGAGAGTAGTATAAATATGCTTCGATCAAGTATGCAGATATAGAGGGGGTCGGGTCAGTCGACAATTGAGAAGACCAAATTTATTGGAGGCAAGACAAGTGGTGCACAAGATGGTACTAGAGTACATAGATTTGTGAATAACACCACAAATAGATTTAGCCTAAATCACATATGAAATATAAATACATGTAATGGACATATTACATCATATAAACCAAATAGAATGATTAACTAGAGAAAGCAAAAGAATAAGAACATCACAAAATATTAAGGGTAAACTACATTAGTCAATGAGGTGAACCTTCCATGAAGGGTTATTTGGTTGCAAGCATCTAAAATAATTGTATAATTTAAATACATTGTAAATTAATACATATTTAATATTAAGGGTGGGTTGTTTAGTTTGTTGTAAAATCAATTCATGAAACTACTTTTTTAGTGTTAGATTGAAAGTAAAATAAACCTACAAGTAGATCTTTAGACAATGATTACATGAGGCGGCAATGTTGTAAGACGACGAGGAGGCATGGTCTCATAAACAACGTCGAGACTATGAGTTCGCAAGTATAAGGACACTACAAGCAAGGGAATGCCAAGACAAAGAATTTGTGAGCATGAGCAAAGATATGAAGTCACAAGGCATGATTAATTTATAATTCACTCAAATCGAGCAAATTCAAAATTCATCAAAAGTGAACTATTGAAGGTATTCAAAACCCATTTAATATACTTTGAATTTCTACTCTCACTCAAACACTTGACAAAGATCTAGGGTTCCTAGAAGAAGTGAGAAGGTTAGGAGATGGGTTAGGAGGGTTGTAGGATGAGGAATAGAAGTGGAAACGACAACGGCGGATGAGGAACTTCTCATACGTATTTTCATTCTTTGCATAAAAGCTTGAGTTGTCTAAACCTATCACACAACTGCAGTGAAGTTAAAACAGCATTGTATCCCAAGAAAAACTAAAATATTTGAAAAAGGTTAGTTTGCGCATGTTGTAAAACAGGTAAAGAGAGAACCTGGTATGATAATGAGTTAGTAGATCTAATTATATAAAGCTATCTCTATGTTTTGGCAAGTGAACTAATACCCTGAAAGAAAGAACATTACAATAAAGCAATTATGCTTAGCACCCATAAATCTACACAATCCTCGTGAGAGCTGAGCCTCAAAAGTTCTCTGCACTTAATGAGTCAAATGTATTTTTATCTGTCAACTCCCAACTTAAAAATACCTCCACTTGTGTCTAGATTATGATCAGACTTACTACTAATATTAATGAAGAAAATTAGTACAATATTGGAATTTATACATCAAAACTTGCAATAGAAAATGAATTTTGTTAACTGTTGATCCGGGCAATAAGAAAATTTCTGAAATTTTAAGCTAGAGCTCCAAAAGCATGCTCATATTCTTAAAAATAGTATTCATGTGTACCATCCATGGCTTGACTGAGTGAATCAAAATCCATAAATGTTCTACTAGCCCTGTTCTGAGATGCCTGAATCAATACGATGGTGTGCCTGTTAGCCTGCATGAGAGAAACAGTCAGCACTAAAAAAGATATTTATAAGCTTACAAAAACAAATTTCAATGAAGAAGGATGTTTCAGCTTCACGTCACTTGTTATTAGGGAATTTGGTGAAACTTCTAAAATGCGAAATATATCTTATCATGCATAGATAAGGTGGCATAAATGTAAACATCGAAGTTAGGCGTTGGATATGAAAATACATAGGTATTAAGCCATTGGAAAAACTCTTAATGAATATGCCTTCTATCTTGATGAAAAAGTTGGCCAAATCATCTAGAAACTCAGAAGCACCACTCAAAAGCACCACTCAAAAGCACCACTAATCAAACTACCAATAAACTAGGGTTCTATAATGGTATCATTTGCCATTAAATTGAGTCAATTGTCGCATGGGATTCCTATTGCTGCTAAATGTAAGGAATTTGATACAAACTTNATATTAAGTGGTATGTATGTAAATCTTCCTTACTTTTCTGAGCCATTAGAAAAACTCTTAATGAATATGCCTTCTATCTTGATGAAAAAGTTGGCCAAATCATCAAGAAACTCAGAAGCACCACTCAAAAGCACCACTAATCAAACTACCAATAAACTAGGGTTGTATAATGGTATCATTTCTTGAAGTGTTTCCACAAATGCCATTAAATTGAGTCAATTGTCGCATGGGATTCCTATTGCTGCTAAATGTAAGGAATTTGATACAAACTTCTTTTTATATTATAACTAGCACATTTCAACAAAAAATTTAGGTCATGATATTCTGATTCCGAATGAATTTATTGTCATCAGATTAGTTTTAAATTGTGTGAAATACAATTTTTTTTTATTAGCCATACATTGTACTAATCCAAAAGCAAATATGTTGGTATAAGTTAATTCTAACCAAATTNATTAGCCATACATTGTACTAATCCAAAAGCAAATATGTTGGTATAAGTTAATTCTAACCAAATTTTGATATGCTATTCCAAACGAAATTTTATTAAAAAATTTAGTCAGTCATCACACTCTGAAGCTAGTACCATTGCACCAAGGCAAAAATATTAAAAAATAATAATAATAAAATATAGTATCCACTCAAAATGTATCTTCTTCTTGCTCCAGTCAAAAGAAACCTAAACAAGGATCTTTTTAAGAACAGAATAGATCTTTCGGCATAAGACCGCTAAGAAGTTGATAATCAAATAAGAACGGATGCAGAAATAAAAATCAAAAAAGAAAAGAAAATAGAGAGGGGAAGCTACCATCGATCTCGTCTACGGTGAGCGCGAGCAGCAGCGATTTGATTGGGAACGCCAACTTTAAGTCGACCTAGCTATCTATACAAAGAAGGTGAGGGCAAGCAGGCAGCAACCAAGATTCTTACTCGTTCTGCANACAAAAAAGAAAAGGAAATAGAGAGGGGAAGCTACCATCGATCTCGTCTACGATGAGCGCGACCAGCAGCGACTTGATTGGGAACGCCAACGTTAGTCGACCTAGCTATCTATACAAAGAAGGTGAGGGCAAGCAGGCAGCAACCAAGATTCTTACTCGTTCTGCAAATGGAAAGTTTAACCGGCTGTTAGGGATCGTTTGATCTCCTTCTCCTTCTCCTTCTCATTATTTTTATTTATCATAGTTTATTTATATTTTGATGAATTATATATATATATATATATATATATATATATATATATATATATATATA
>JXCR01017363.1:347211-359580 GCA_002079205.1 Phalaenopsis hybrid cultivar
ATTAATTACTGGACATGACACAGCATTCATTCAACAACTCATCCAAAATCTCCAAAACAAATTCAACCTAAAAGAATTAGTGCATATTTCTACATACGTGGGCATCAACTTTCAATCTATACATCAGGGGTACTTCCTCCACCAACAAAATTATATTCAAGACCTGCTTCACAAAAATGGAATGCAACACTGCAAACCAGCCTCCAGACCTACACTCTGCAAACTTCCGTTAGATCCCAAATTAAGGCAAGCAAACTTCCATTACTTCCTTCACCGTCGACCAAATTTGTCAGCATATGCAGTCTCCCATGAATCAGCACCATCATATGATAGAATGAGCCATCTGATACCTTCAGTTAACAATAAAAAACGACATTGCCATAAAGAAGGGAGATCTTAACTTGACAGCTTACCCCAATGCTAATTCGACAGCAGACGAAAACACTAAGAGATCCATCACATGCTATTGCTTTCTGTTCGGTTCTAGAATGATATCGTACATAGCATTTTGGTGCTTTAAATGTATGCATAAACATGTGCATTTGACTTTTAAATATGAAAGTTAGGATGCGAGATATGTAAATACACAAGAATTGTGTGCTATGTAATGTGCAAAAAAATAAAAAAGCTGGCAAGGTTAAACAGAAATTTATATAGAATTCAAAAGAGAACAATAATGAGCTGAACTAAATGTGACGTTTCTAATGACCTCACATTCTCAATCTCGACTAAATAATCATTCTAGAGATCAATCGCTTTCTACAGGCACACACTACTAAGTGGGAGGAAAGCCTATGGAGCCTCCACTTACTACTTCATATAACATAATCATAGCCAGTTTGAAAATTATGATTGCTCAAATATCCATCTCCGCCAATTTTCATCCCTTCATAATTAAATCACACACCTTAAATTCAAATATAGAAATTTCATAATCAAGGCTATTCATATGATTTATTATCTTTTTTTTGTGGAAAATATTAATAAATAGCATACAATTCTTATGTATTTACATACTCATGCCTAAACTTTCATATTTACATACATGGCACTTCGGTGCTTTAAAATGTGTACTTCAGTTTGAAAAGATTGTAAAAGTGCTATTTTTTATGTGATATTAAAAATGTGAGTGTAAATATGAAAGTTTGAGTGTGAGATATGTAAATAGATAAGAATTGTGTGCTATGTATGTAAATATATTTTAAGTGCCCCTAAGCACTAATTTGCCTTATCAAAAGTTTATGCATATCAGAAACAACACCAGCAAAAGAAAACAGCTAGGCCTAGTCCACTATCTTTACACAACACATTTTTAAAAATGAAAACTTCCAACGAGTTTGAGAGCACTACTTTTAGTCTTCTAAGCCTCCTCTTATTCCATATCTGCATGGCCTCAGGAAATCATCAACCTCCTCTCACCGATCTCCGCCAAGCAATTAGCATAGAAAAAGCGGCGCTGTTGGAATTCAAAAGCTCCGTAAGTTCCGATCCTAATTCGGTTCTTTCAAACTGGAACATGTTTACCAAAGCATGTGACTTCAACGGAGTCGAATGCGACCAGTGGCGGATTCACGTTGTCCGCATAAATCTCAATCGAACTCTCATTGTTGGCACCATCGCACCCGTGCTTGCCAACCTCACCGCGCTCCGTCAGCTCGACTTATCGGAAAATTTTCTCACCGGTCACATTCCGCCTGAACTCTCCAAACTGAGGAGGCTCAAAATCCTTGATCTCTCAGACAATCAGCTTGATGGCACGATTCCGGAATCTCTCTCGCACCTTAATGACCTCGGTTATTTCAACATTCATGGAAATTTACTTATTGGTTCAATACCTGCTTCTATCTTCATAAACTGGACTACATTAATTGTTTTGGATCTCTCAAACAACTCACTTTCTGGTGAGATTCCAATGAATGTAGGAATCACACTTCCTTGGCTATTCACACTCAATCTTTATCTGAACAATCTGAGAGGGAAGATACCTTCATGGCTTTCAAATTCGTCTGAAATAAGTCAGCTTGATGTTGAGAACAATGAATTTTCTGGTGAATTGCCTTCAGAGATGATAGGAAAGTGGAATTATATTGAAGTTCTTCACCTGTCCTACACACATTTTTCAAGCCACAACAACAACACAGACTTAGATCCATTTTTCAATGCTCTTTCTAATTGCTCCATCCTGAAAGAGCTGGAATTGGCAGGGATTGATCTCTGCGGACATCTTCCTAGCGGAGTTGGATTAAACGTCTCAAGCTTATTAGTTCTGAATCTTGACAGCAACAAAATTTATGGCATAATACCTCCCAACATTGCCAAACTTCGAAATCTGACATTGCTGAATCTGTCAAACAATCTAATAGGTGGAGTGATTCCAGAAGAGATCAGCCATTTGAGACATTTACAGAGGTTTATATTGTCAAATAACATTCTGGGAGGAGCAATCCCTAAAATGATAGGTAATATGAGCTCAGTTGGCTTGCTTGATTTATCAAACAATAGATTCACTGGTGAGATACCTGAAAGTATTGGAAATTTGGCAGAAATCAGTGAGCTATATCTTCACAAAAATCAGCTTTTGGGACAAATCCCTTCTTCCCTCGGTAAATGCCTCAGCCTTAACAGACTGGACTTATCATACAATAATCTGTCAGGAATTATACCTACAACAATAGCTGGAATATTGAAGATATTTCTGAATCTTTCAAACAACCAGCTTCATGGTCCTCTGCCTTTGGAGCTTGGGAAGATGGACCAAGTAGAAGAAATCGACATTTCGTCGAACAAAATCAGCGGCCCCTTGATTCCACAGCTCTCTCAGTGTGTTGCAGTAAAGTTGATCGATCTCTCAAATAATTTACTCCAAGGGTCAATCCCCAAATCAATTGGCGATCTTCATGACCTAGAAATCCTTGATTTGTCCTGCAATTTTTTATCTGGTGAGATCCCACAGAGCCTTAATAACTGTACCAGTCTCAAACTATTGAACTTATCTTACAACGATTTCAGTGGATTGATACCAAGTACTGGAATATTTAACTTGTTTACTGATTCCTCCTTTCTTGGAAACCCACATTTGTACCGCAATTTTGGCAGAAAAAAAGGCAAATGGTTCCATTCAAAAACATTTTTAATCATAGTTTGTGTTGTTTCCACAGTGATGGCTTCCACAATAACCATATTGTTTGTGATTATAATAAAAAGGATTAGAAAGAAGATTTTAAACAGAAGAGAAGAGGATTTTGGAGGCGTTACACTGCCGACTTTGAGGTTGAGCTACCCAAGAATCACTTACAGTGAGCTTTCAGAAGCAACCAGAGGATTTACAGAAGAAACGCTCATCGGTACTGGAAGCTATGGGAGTGTTTACAGAGGAATTTTAAAGGATGAAACAGTGGTGGCAGTCAAAGTACTTCGTTTTCAAAGTGGAAACTCTACCAAGAGCTTCAAAAGAGAATGTGAAGTCTTAAAGAGAATCAGGCATCGAAATCTAATGAGAATAATCACAGCTTGCAGCCGGCCAGAATTCAAGGCGCTTGTTCTTCCATTTATGTCAAATGGCAGCCTTGATGCTAAGTTGCACTCAAATAATCATCATATGGATTTGGTGCAGAGAATCAGCATTCTAAGCGACATAGCCGAGGGGATGGCTTACTTGCACCACCACTCACCAGTGAAGGTCATTCACTGCGATTTAAAGCCAAGCAATGTTCTGCTCAATGAAGATATGGCTGCATTGGTTTCTGATTTTGGAATTTCGAGGCTGGTGATGAATATGGGCGCAGGAGTTACTACAGCTGGGCCAGATAATGCAAGCAGCTCCACTGCCAATATATTATGTGGGTCTATTGGGTACATAGCTCCAGGTATATTCACCCTACTTCAATTGAAAACTCCTACTTTTGCAGGATTGTTCTATGGCTTCTGGTTTATTTGATTTGTTGATATTGTTGATATCTTTATGGAAGAAATATGTAAATAGTGTTCTAGTCCTATTTTATTGCTAACAAGATTTTGATGAACCAAACCAATGTCAAAATGTTAAGGAGAAAAGTGTCAAAATTGCCACCTTTATACAGTAACAGCAATAAGCCTTTATCCCACTAAGTGAGGTTGGTTACATGAATCCTTTTTCTCCATTATCAACCTAGTCACTAGAAACTTTTAACATGAGTTGAAATAGTTTTTGGTGAGGACTATTTTAGCCCCTATTAAACGAGTATAGGGATTAATTTAACACTTTATTAGCTCTGGGATTAAAATGGCCCTATGTAAATAGTCACAGGGCTATCTTGGCACTTTCCTCAAAATGTTACTATTTCTTAATATTGAACAAAATGCACAACACCTCATATAATGCTGACATTTGAATAATACTGAACCAAACATTCTTTAGTAGAAGGAAAACTATATTTCATTCTCATCTTTAGGATGTTATCATTAACAAAACTTAAACTGCACCTTTGAATGATTTTAATCAAATGAACAGCATTTAAGACATAACGCTAACATTTAAATGATACAAAGACCAAACAATCTTAGTAGAATGAACTCTAGCTTTCATTATCAACTTACCATGTCAATATTGACCAAAATTAACTACAACTTTACATGATTTTAAATCAATCTTGCAGAATATGGATTTGGATCAAACTCAACGACAAAGGGAGATGTCTACAGCTTTGGAGTACTGGTCCTCGAACTACTAACAAGGAAGAGACCGACGGACGAAATGTTTGGAGGAGAAATAAGCCTTCAGAAATGGGTAAAGAATCACTATCATGAGCAATCACTAGAAACGGTGATTGATTCAAGTTTAATGAGAACAGCAAGAAGCAAAGCAGCTGAAATGAGAAGAATGTGGGAGGTAGCGATATCTGAGGTGGTTGAAATTGGTCTGTTGTGCACACAGGAAAATCCATTAATGAGGCCAACGATGCTTGATGCTGCTGATGATTTGGATCGCTTGAAAAGGTATCTCTTGGGCGACACAACCGCTACATTTGCATCATCAATGGGGATGTCCTCTTCAACTGTTGGGGAAAATATCATTTGATGCTTTAAATTTATCACAAACATTTGCTTAGTTTTGCAAATTTAATGTAATTGGTAGAAAAGCTTGGTTGCAATTTGAACCATTGTGCATTTCTTATGTGTATGGCTCATAATGAGTCAAATTCAAGCAAATTTATCACAGTTTGAAATGAAACATTTAAAACTTCACTCAACTAGAACTTTGACTCGAAATTGAATTTGATTTTGTAAGAATATATATATATATATATATATGAAAAATCTTAATATTCAAGACTCAAGATCATTCATATAATAACAGTTGTACTGAATTCAGAAGCCATTGTAATGTTGCCCTTTTGGTATCTGCTCACTGCTGCTAGTATGGCAAATGATTATTATTTCAATTTTGCATTTTTATTTAGAATATACCAAAGTTAAAGGGCCAATCAGAACTTGTTAGCAAATTTTGAAGGGCTATTGATGTGAACTAAAATGAAATAAGACGGCGAAGAGGGAAGGCTGGATGCCTAACAAGACCACAGCTCAACCATAAAAAAAATGGTAAATTACATTATTTGGGAAGCTTAATTATGTCATGAAGCTCCATCCGAAGAATATATCTAGTCAAATGAATCAATTTGTACAAAATATAATTAAGTGAATTTGCTGTCGGTATGAGCTTTTATATATAAAAATAAAATTTGCACACAAAATCAATCATTTGTCATACAACTCCTTCACTATTTCAATTTACATTTCAATTTCAATTCCTCACCATCAATTTCTTCAAACTAAATAGAGCATAGAATCCTGATACAGCATCCAATAAATAACAAAATAATACGACCAAAAAAGCTAACCCCAAAAAGAGTCTCGTTTTCTCCTTTTGAATTTATCATCTAATTCTTTGATTTTTAGATGTCGCATCCTCTCGCCTTCTCCCATAATCAATGATGAAAATTTCAGATGAAACTGCTTTCTCTGATTGCTCCGTTTCAAATAATATCATAGTTAAAGAAAAGGAATAATTTTTGGTAATATTTTTTTTATTTCAACAGGAGATTTAAATAATAAGGATTAAATTTGGTAGTTTAAAAGTCTTAGGGTTATGAATGGGCTTAAATAGTNCAAATATCAACTTTGTTACAGTGCCTTGCACGGGGGCGATAGAATAAAGTGACAGGATTCCACTTCAGTGATTAAAGTATAAAAAAGGATTAGTTTTTTTTGTTTTCAAAGCGACAACCAGAGCCCAACTTACTGCAATCATAAATATGCGAGACAATCCATAATTGAGCCGTTGGTCAACAATCAAACGTGAGAACAATGGTGAGTTTTGAACGCTAGCGTCGGAGGTAGCTTACCTGTCTCTGCTTTCTGAGACATGACATGTCATCATGGTCATGAAAAGCAGTCCAATGGTNAAAGTAAGGGCTCACTTAGTTATATGTAGATAACACTACATGTTTTAGAAATTACAAGTTTTTTTCATACATTTTTGTGTGAAATGAAATCCTTACATTTTATAGGTTTATGTGGAGGGTTGTGGAGTTCAAATTTAATGGAGGCTTCCAACAACATCCAACCAAAAAAAAAAAATTTATGACTTGTTTGAGATCAATTATATTTTATATTTATATTTCAATTTTTTAAAATGTGTTTATTTAATATTTTTTTAAAATGCTTTTACTTTCTTCTAAAATAAACCAACATATTTTTCAATACACTCAAAATAAATTTTAGGTGTTTTGAGTGTTTTAGAAAGAGTCATATCTTACTTGAAGTTTTGAACATGTCAAATATATTTTGTTTAAAATAAAAACATAAGCAACAAAAAATAGTAATAATAATAATAACTGAACCTAAACGGTCGCTTAGAAAATTTTACCATCTTAAAAGTCATGTTTACATAAGAAGCCGACGCCAAACACAAGTAATTAGTACCAGGCTACTGATGATGATTTACAAAAGCAACCATTTTTCAAAAAAAAGCAACCATTTGGACCCAAAATTATTGAAATTAAAACTCCAAGTATACTTCGTATGACGCCCATTTCACTGCAATAGAATTATCTTCCCCTCAAAACTAAACTCAATGCATATGAACTCGAATAACTCCCAAACACAGCATAAGTATTCTTACATCTACATGGATAGTTCATTCAATTAACCCATCCACAGTTATAGAATCTAATATTTACCTCCTCATACTATCTTGTGAGAACAAACAATATAAACAGAAAGGACCAACAACCCCAAATTCTCTCTGACTCAAAGTCGCTCCCATCAAAGCCCGACAAAAGATTTTGGAATGTAACATCATACAGAAATTTCCAGCAATAATGAACTAATAGAAAATAGATTAGCGTCAAGAAAAACATACGAATGAATGAAAAACCTAACGTGAATCTCCTCCGACAAAAATGGAAAAAAAAGATGAACGATAAAGATAAATGTTTAGTGCTCCCGACAAAGATACCAGATTTTTGGTTAGAGCAAGAATCGAAGATTCTTACCGGCCTCATTTTGAGTTTTTTGCGATTTAGAACTCTTCATTGCGAAAATCAATTTCCTAGGTCGGCTAGAGAGAGAGAGAGAGAGAGAGAGAGAGGAATCCGAACCGAAAGCGAAATGAAATTTAGCACTCTGTGGAATATATATATATACGAACCGGTGGGTCCTGGAAAATCTTAGGAGGGAACATTATTTTTGAGAACTTTAACATTTAATTTAACAGTATTTACACTTCCAGCCCAAAAATTATATTTTTTTTATATTTATATCATTCATATCACATGATAAAAATACTATTATTTTTAACTTTTAAAAAGATATATATATATTCATGCATTAAATAAGATGTAATACATGTAAAAATAAAAATTTAAGTATTATATATATAAATATGAATACATCCTAAAAAAATTATATTAATCATCCACAGGATTCGATACATATTGGAATTGAGAATTTCAAATATTTAATTACTCGTACTACTATTCAAATGAAGTATCCTGATAAAATGAGTCATGATACATCATTAACAAATTTCTATCAATTAACTCAAATCTCGAGGCACGACACGGATCTTGAGGCAATCTTTTGAGCAATAAATATTCAAATATTGATAAAAATTTATTCATAGCTCATATTTCAGCAAACTTATAGTCAAAATAACTGACTCAACGAGACGGAACCAATGACACCAAAGGTGGTCTAATCCAAGTGAAATCAAGCTGAGATCAAAAGTACTCTGATCGATGGAAGCTCTCTAGACTGTCCAATAAAAGTGGTTCATATTCTTGCATTAATTTCAATTGAAAC
This sequence comes from Phalaenopsis hybrid cultivar, assembly GCA_002079205.1. Lineage (NCBI taxonomy): Eukaryota > Viridiplantae > Streptophyta > Magnoliopsida > Asparagales > Orchidaceae > Phalaenopsis > Phalaenopsis hybrid cultivar. The sequence goes on from JXCR01017363.1 coordinate 355,552, forward strand.
TCTATAAATAGAGTTTCACACTCTTTTGAGGAGAGGCGAGAGCTTCCAGCTTTGAGAATGAGCTGAAGTCCAACATTACTTCCGCTACCATCGACCATAGTCGACCACTACAGACCACCATCAATCACCACTTGTCAACCCTCGTCAATCATCATCGCTCGCCGTCTCCTCTTTGCGAAGAGAACGTTTGTGCATTGACATTGTAATTCGGAAGACTTTGTAAATCCTTCCTGACTCTAGGACATGGGGTCTCAATAAGCATCAACTTATAGTAGATTTTTACAACTGAATCAGACGCAGTGGTTATTTCTCTGACTGGGTTGTCCATGAAAAAATTTATGGTGTCTCGAGTGTTTGATTTCCTTCATCTGAGTGTGTGTTGAATTTTCGCACAACGCTAAGATGAAATTTGTTACTCTAATATTTTGAATTTCTAGCACACATCAGTTTGACATTTTTTGTGGGAAATGAAGCACTATTTGACAATGTTTTCAAATCTAAGATGTCGATCCCCTACTTCATTTCCTAATGATGTACGTCATCTAACTAACGAAGGAACCTCTTTTGCATCTTGAAGATCATATCTCGAGCATTATTTAATGTGGGGGGGAAGACATTCACTACATTCTCGAAAAATCGTTCACGTCAACATCTCTGACACGATTGTAGTCGGGTTGCCTGTTTGCATCCTATTTAAACATGACTTCTTCCGAGCTGGGGGCAACCTTCATTGCTGTCTCAAAAGGTGGTTCATGTTAACACCCTATGCACGACTATGATAGGTTAGTCATCCCACATTTCATTCATATAGCAAGTCTTTGAAAACTGCTCAGAGACTGAGGACAATTTTCATCACCAATAACGCTTCCTTAATGCCCCTTCACCATACTAGAGTTTCTCTTTAACTAGATCAAGAAGTTGATCTCTTGAAGGCTCAATACATGGGCTAATTTATAATTTCGTATGGAAAACCCCCTTGCTGAGCGTCAAAAGATTAAAAAGCAGAAAATAATGAGTTGTCAAATATTTTTCTTGAGTATGACTGTAATCATATTTCCAAGAAAACATACGGTTTATTGCGACCTACGCCCCAATCTCGAGATACAGAGCCTCTCTTACACCTCATTCTAGGCTTAATCAATCTCAAGGGAACTCGATCTGACATCTTCTAGCACAGACTATAATCGTCAAGTAGAAGCTTCGACTGACAACCTCAGATAGGTCAAAAATCCTTTGTGGATTTCCATCGACCTCTTCCATATTAGGTTACGGTTGTCAAACAAAAGCTTCAATCAACAACCTATGATAGGTCAACCATCTTCAGTGGATTTTGTATAACTTTGTCCATGACGGGTTAATGCTGTCAAGCGTCTCTGGCTATACAACCCAGGACAGTTCTTACATCCTTAATGAATCCTTCTTTCAACTTAGCTCCAACACAGGCTACAGTCGTTTGACAAATGTGATTCGACTAATAGCCTAGGAAAAGTCAAGCATTTGCAGTGACAGACAAGGTCTCCAACCATGTCTTTAGAAGTCGAGCCTAAGAGATAAGACACTATGAGAAGATACGGTACTCCTAAAAGTCATATTTAAGAGGAAGACTCGATAAAAACTACCATGCTCTTGGAAGTAGAGCCTAATATGCAAGATTTGATGAGAAAATATGATACTTCTGGAAGTCGAGCCCAAAAGGCAAAACTCGATGAGAAGCTACCATGCCCCCGTAAGACGAGTTCAAGAGGCAAATCACAATGGAAAGCTAGTAAAGGACATGATCCTTACTAAAAAACTCCACGAGAGCAAGTCATTGATAGGGCCTCCGCTCAATGACCTTAAAAAGTTACAAGCCTCAAGAGACTTAGGTATATCAAAGACCTCAGAAGGCTATAAGCCTCAGGAGACACGGGTACAACAAAAATTTTAGAAGGCACAAGCACATCAATGACCTCAGAAGGCTAAGAGCCTCATAAATCCTCGACACATTTCAAGCTCCCAGAAGGCATAAGCCTGAGAAAGCACAAGCCACAAAAGATACACGCTTAAGAGGATATAAACCTCAGAAGGCACGAGTCTAAGAAAGCAAGTGATTCCTTTTATATATAAAATGCACGTGTTAACTTTAATTGCAGATTTTTACATGTTTGAGAAGTCATAAAAACCTTATAAGGCATAAACCTCAGAAATGGTCGATACCGATATGCAACACAAAAGTTGGGTAACAATACCCAGTACTGAGGCAAAAACATCTCAAAAAGGGTAACTCCGGCTCAAAAGAAAAGACAAAAGAAGCCTCATAAATAATGCCCAAATTTTTTTTGCATTGTGCTGAAGAAAATGTACAGACAAACACATCATCACCGTGTACAAATGTCGCATCAGACAATTAAAAGACTACAAAGACCAACATGTACTTGTACAAGGGCTACATTAAACCAGCTCATCTTCGAGTGGATTCGACATCACCTCCACAAAATTTCAGTACTTTTGTTGATCTTCAAGAGGTTATCTGGATATCGCCATCATAGAAGCATGAAAATCTCCCCTTCAAAGTACGACAAGAAAACACCATAATTTCTTTCTCTCCACTGAAATGCGCAACAACAATAAACAAGAAAATCCTAAGTCACCTGTTGGGCAGGGACAGCGATAACTTTCTTTATCTTGACGGCGCGAAAGAGGATCCTGTTGGTCGCCCACTATGCAGGACGGGGACGACTTTCTCCTTCACAACATCACGAAAGAATATCTCGTTGATCNGACATCACCTCCACAAAATTTCAGTACTTTTGTTGATCTTCAAGAGGTTATCCGGATATCGCCATCATAGAAGCATGAAAATCTCTCCTTCAAAGTGCGACAAGAAAACACCAGAATTTCTTCCTCTCCACTGAAATGCGCAACAACAATAAACAAGAAAATCCTAAGTCACCTGTTGGGCAGAGACAGCGATAACTTACTTTATCTTGACGGCGCGAAAGAGGATCCCGTTGGTCGCCCACTATGCAGGACGGGGACGACTTTCTCCTTCACAACATCACGAAAGAATATCTCGTTGATCGCTTGCTACACATGACGGAGACGACTTTCTTCTGTATTAAAACACGAAAGAAGACCGTGTTAATCGCCTGCTATACAGGTAGGAGACGACTTTCTTATTTATGGGAAATCCAAGATTATATGTTAGGCATGAATGGTGGCTCACTTTCATCTCAATCCCTTGCTTATTTATAGTCTAAAAAATTTCTCATATTGATGATAAAATTAATTAAAATAATAATAATAAAATTAAGATTTGTATTAATTCTTTTGTCCTTCAGTCTTCTAATTTCGTTATTTGGGTTCGGTCGTATCTCCCAAATTCATTTAAAAAAACAAAAAAAAAACGTGAAATCTGCATCAAATTCCAGCCATGGTTCTGCCTTTTTCCCGCGCCAGCGAGCACGAGTAATGTGCTATAAATGTAAAATGTAAATGCAATTGCTCATAAAGAAGTATATAAATGAAAGGGTGGCCCAGCAAATCAAGCTAAACAAAAGTACTTTTATTTTCTATTTTTCCCTCGGCATTCTGAGGGACTCGAAACCTCATCCAGGTTGGGAGCATCACCGCCATCCACGCCAAAGAAGCCATGTTAAACACAATGCCAATATTTTTACATATATTATTCTTAAAGCAATGTTCACTCTTAATGTGTCAAATATATCGAGTACCACCTCCTTTAAGTTTAATTTTCACAAAGGGAATTTGAACCCCCGACCTGAGGGTTCATACCATGGATGACAACCAACAGATCGGGATACACGGCACAAGCAATAATATATATTTATCTACTTGTGTTATATATATATNACTCTTAATGCGTCAAATATATCGAGTACCACCTCCTTTAAGTTTAATTGTCACATACGGAATTTGAACCCCCGACTTCAGGGTTCATATCATGGATGACAACCAACAGGCCGGGATACACAGCACAAACAATAATATATATTTATCTACCCGTGTGTGTGTCTATATATATATATA
>JXCR01017363.1:393783-472574 GCA_002079205.1 Phalaenopsis hybrid cultivar
TGAGCCCCCACATGGTTAAAACCCAAACTCATGCCAAGAGGCCACCTCAGCCCAAATTGAGTTGAGAGCTCCTCTGCTTGACATCTAAGCAGTGGGGCTAACCTCTCAAATGGCCAGCCAAGCAACCACATAGCCAATTTCTATAAAAATCCACCCCACGGCCATGAATAGGGTGTGGTAAAAAAATTTCACCGAGGCCTTCTAAACTCTTTAGAAAGCTTTCCTAGGAGACCCTTAGTTCATTTCAATCCATTTCCCCCTGCCAGATCCACCATGGCAATCCAATTTTGAGCCTGAATTCTTGCCCGAAACCAGGACAAAATCCAATCCCAACCTACNTCCAAATTTAACCCTTAAAGGCTTAATTTAGGTCTAACTCCAAATCCATCAAAATTCATTTAAATTAACCATCAAATCAATTTCAAAATAACTTTCATCCTTCATGAAAGTTGTTCATAATGATNAATTATATTTAGTTAATTTACATTCGCTCCAATAAAGAGATTAAAGTATCAAAAAGAAAATTTGCACAATTTCATATTTATTTGTACATCAGATACATGTCTACATGAATCTCAAAGAAATCAAACAGAAAAAAGGAACGAAAAAATCTACGAAGGGCACTCATGCAGAAGAGCTAGGACTCTCAAATGGAAGACCAAAGACTCATTAATGGAAGACTAAGGGTCTGTTTGGGGCAGCTGTTGATAATTTATAATCTGATGATAATCAGATTATTCTGATAATTTGATAATCTGCAGATTATCAGAATAATCTGGCTTGTTGTTTGTGGTAGCTTATTTAGAATAGCTTTTTGGTAGTTATGGTTGTATAAATGACATTCCTGCCAGTCTGGTAAAATTGTTTGGGACAACTTATTCAGAATATTTTATTAGTAATACAGAAACATATAGTGCAAAAGCATACAATCATCACAGATCAGTTCCAACAGATGACATACAGTTCTCACACTCTCGTGAGTACCATAAGAAATAAAAAAAGATAAAAACAATACAACTACAATGAGAAATATTAAAATATTTAAATTTAAAACACTCGCTACGCCTGTTCTCAGCTGCACTATCAACTTAGAAAAACATCGGATTTACATCACTGCTGACAGTGTAAAATGTGGGAGTGTCAGCCCACCAGAAGAAATCACAACGAATTGAAACACCCTTGGCACAACCATAGAATTACCTCCCAAAGCTACACGACGTGAGCAACAGAGCCGATTGTCCACAATAACACAAAATAACTCTGTTTGTAACTAATATCCTCTAAGTTATGTTTGTATAACAATGAAAAAAGAAATGAATGTCAAAACTTATAAAAAAAATACACATAAAAATTGATCTACATATATACGAAGAAAAGAAAGACTTGTTAGATTAGCTGTCATATATAGCATATGTTATAGTCTCACTCAGAGCAGCCATCTCAGCCACACCCTCCACGTCATGAACTTCAAATTTATTAAATTCATTCTCATCCTCAGTAACTGAAGGCCCGATCATGATTTTTTATGGTTCTTCATAGACATTCAGCTCTTCGTTATCAGCCATACTAAAGTCCGTATCTGAATGTGAAAGGTGTCGTCGGATGATGTTATGAAGTGTCATTGTCGCCGCCACAATATGCACCTGCTTCTGAAATAGATATGACAACATATCACGTAGGATGACCATTTCTTCTTCCAAACCTCAAGCGTTCTTTCAATTACCTCATGTAAAGAGGAGTGACGTTTGTTAAACATTTTTTTCCTACCATGAATAGTGTCACTTGCTTGCTCAAAATCATGAATATGATACATAATGTCTGGATATGACTTCAGATAACCCCTCTGCATAGGTTATTCATTATCAACCAAATAGTATTTTCCTATTATGGAAGATATTATTATTTGCAATAAATACCTATAACTTGGAATTTTATAAATCAAAACATACCTGGAGGCAGATGAGGAAAACTCTGCGATCTATTCCTCGTAGCATAGGAGAAAATTCGACTATCGTGTGCACTCTCTTCCCAGCCAGCCATAACATATGTGAAACACATGTTGAAGTCACATACCACCATGACATTTTGAGTAGTTGAACCACTTCGACCAATATAAGCCACATTGTCCTGGTTGAGTATTCAGGCATCAACGTGAGTACCGTCAATTGCACCTATGCAGTTCTATTTTATAAGGTTAAAAAATATTTATATTTTGATATGAAAGTAAATAAAAGAATGATTACTTTGAAGTAAGGCATGTAACGGGGATCAACTGTGATTTTTCCTGGGCTAGTGCCTGTATGCCTTTGGAAAAATAACGGGTTATTGTCTTAGATGAATGATGAAATCTCTCCATAGCACCCCTAATCGATTCATTTTGTGACAAAATATATAGTGTTATAGCCAATACCTCCCTTCTCGTCGTTCTCGAAGAACCTTGGATTTCGTGATTCAGGGATAACTCGTGCAGGAGATCCATTAAGATTGGTACTGTCATTCAAAATATGTTACTGAACCTAATAGGATGTCCAAAAAACATTTCGTCTACCCATTTATCCCCAACAAAGTTGGAGGTCATTTGGGGTATACGAACACTGCTTGATTGGTAATACTCTAACAGTAATATGACAATAGTTGTAGCTTATGTCATTCTCTTATGATGTTCATGTTGTGGATCCATCCTAAAGAAAGAAAGATCTTAGTTAGTTCATCAATTATTAATCAATACAACAAGCGATAAATAAATAATGAGAACACTAAGCTAGTTAAAATAAAAAAAATGTAGAACTCTACTAATATGCANATTGTAGCTCATGTCATTCTCTTATGATGTTCATGTTGTGGATCTATCCTAAAGAAAGAAAGATCTTAGTTAGTTCATCAATTATTAATCAATACAGCAAGCGATAAATAAATAATGAGAACACTAAGCTAGTTAAAATAAAAAAAATGTAGAACTCTACTAATATGCATTCTAGAATCAAGTAAAAGTACATTTAAAAAAAAAACACAACTCCAAATAAAAATTGAGTTCATAACTTCGAAGAGTACATAATACATTTCTTGAAAACACATAAAAACTCAATCATCCATAATAACACGTAAATATTCGAATCGCAACTCTGGTTCCATCGCCATAAATATGTGTCTACGTGTTGGATCCTCAAGTTTTTTCATACATATTGTATGAAAGTGCTTATCTGCTACTACTTAAGGGATGGTAAACAAAGTTCGAAGACAATCGAAAATACTGTTGTCGGGAAGTGGAGCGGCGGTGGTGCTCCAAAAGCATCTATGAGTTTTTCAAATGAAGTTTTCACAAANGAAAGTGCTTATCTGCTACTACTTAAGGGATGGTAGACAAAGTTCGAAGACAATCGAAAATAGTGTTGTCGGGAAGTGGAGCGGCGGTGGTGCTCCAAAAGCATCTATGAGTTTTTCAAATGAAGTTTTCACAAAAGTGTTTCTTTCTTTCTTCTGCCTAGCTTGAGCCTCTTCATCTGTGAGCTTGATTCCCCCATCTCCTTCTGGTTAACACTGCGTATTTCTTCTTCAACTGCCATTGATTTTGGTGGAAAAACATCGGTATTCCTGTAAACCCCGTCTCACTAGGGGTGAATGCATGCTTTTCTGTTGCCATAACTCCCTTGAACATTATGTCAAGTTTATCTTTAAGATCCGANCTGAGCTTCTTCATCTGTGAGCTTGATTCCCCCATCTCCCTCTGGTTAACGCTGCGTATTTCTTCTTCAACTGCCACTGATTTTGGTGGAAAAACATCGGTATTCCTGTTTTGGTGGAAAAACAACAGGGGTGAATGCATGCTTTTCTGTTGCCATAACTCCCTTGAACATTATGTCAAGTTTATCTTTAAGATCCGACTCAATTCCGCTCTGCTTGTATTTTTTTGTTGTCGATATTGCCTATAACATTAAAATGAGGAGGGGGTTAGGGGGATAATTGTTTAAATTGAAAATATATGTAATTAACAAATAAAAAATAAGAATTTTACCTCTAATTTCTCGGCCCACCATTCATCTGAAGCATCAATTGTCCGTTTGATTGGATCCCAGCCCAACCCCATGGATCTACTTTTCAGCTCCTTCTAAATTTTCCACTCTTTCTTCAATTGATCCCATTTATTTTTAAAATTCAGTCTATCATAATCTCTTCCAGTTAGTTCGTTAAACAATTTAGCTATATTTTGTCAACCTTTCTTATTGAAATAGGTGTTTGGCATANATAAATTTTCCACTCTTTCTTCAATTGATCCCATTTATTTTTAAAATTCAGTCTATCATAATCCCTTCCAGTTAGTTCGTTAAACAATTTAGCTATATTTTGTCAACCTTTCTTATTGAAATAGGTGTTTGGCATACTCACAATCTCAATCTCAGTGATGCAGAGATTACAAAAAATATTTGTAACTTTCTTATCCCATATCGTTGAGGGACTACCTTCATCTGTCTTAGCCATTGTTGAACTATATGAAGAATTGCATATTGCATAAAGAAATTGATATTGTAACTCAACAAGCATAAGAAAATTCTCCAAATTAACCAACAAGAGATGAAAGACACAGACATCTTTAAGAAAAAACCTATATGCACATAATGAACATACATTCATAAGAGATGAAAGATGTTTATGCCTTCATAAAAAAAAACATGAACTAACAAAATGCACCAACAAAATGAAAGATGTCTACAACCAACAAATGAACCAACAATAGTGTCCAAATTTGCTCATAAAAAAAAACAAAAAAAAAAACACAAAGGAATTATGTTGTTCAGTCAAAGACCTACATTCATAGTAATGCATCAAATATGTTTTATTTTCCAATTATGTAAGATTACATAGTTATGATTCTCAATGAAGAACACTACAACTAAAGTACATGTGTAACAATAAAGCAATACACATCTTATATTTGATATGCAACTTCTCATACATGTTGTGGAATCCAATTCCACAGAAGCAATTGTCGAATTACCATAATGCATTACTATTATCTAATATGCTCATATCGACAGTCATTATCATCACCATAATGAGTGTTGCAAACCGAAGCTCTAAAGACCAATACAACTCGTAGCTCTAAAATATAAGCNTATTATATTTAGTTAATTTACATTCGCTTCAATAAAGAGATTAAAGTATCAAAAAGAAAATTTGCACAATTTCATATGTATTTGTACATCAGATACACGTCTGCATGAATCTCAAAGAAATCAAACAGAAAAAAAAGGAACATAAAAATCTATGGAGGGCCCACATGCAGAAGAGCTAGGACTCTCAAATGTAAGACCAAAGACCCATTAATGGAAGACTAAGGGTCTGTTTGGGGCAGCTGTTGATTATTTATAATCTGTTGATAAAGAGATTATTCTGATAATTTGATAATCTGCAGATTATCAGAATAATCTGACTTGTTTTTTTGGGGCAGCTTATTCAGAATAGTTTATTGGTAGTTATGGTTGTATAAATGACATTTCTGCCCCCGTCTGGTAAAACTGTTTGGGGCAACTTATTCAGAATAACTTATTGGTAGCACAAAAACATATAATGCAGAAACATACAATCATTACAGATCAGTTCCAAAAGATGACATGCAGTTCTCACACTCTCGTGAGTACCAGAAGAAATAAAAAATGATAAAGATAAGTACAACTACAATGAGAAATATTAAAATATTTAATTTAAAACTCTGGCTACGTCTGTCCTCAGCTGCACTATCAACCAAGGAAAACATCGAATTTCCATCACTGCTGACAATGTAATATGTGAGACTGTCAGCCCACCGGAAGAAACCGCAACGAGTTGAAACACCCTTGGCACAACAGTAGAATTACCTCCCAAAGCTACGCGACGAGAGCAACAGAGTCGGCAGTCCACAATAACACAAAATAACTCTGTCTGTAACTGATGTTCTATAAGTCATGTTTGTATAACAGTGAAAAAAAAATGAATGTCATAATTTATAAAAAAAAAAATACACATAAAAATTGATCTACATATATTCGAAGATAAGAAGGACTCATTGGATTAGCTGTCATATATAACATACCTCAGAGCAGCCATCTCAGCCACACCCTCCACGTCATGAACTTCAAATTCATTAAATTCATTCTCATCTTCAGGAACTGAAGGCCCGATCATGATTTCTGATGGTTCTTCATAGACATTCAGCTCTTCGTTATCAGTCATACCAAAGTCTGTATCTGAATGTAAAGGGTGTCGTCAGATTAAGTTATGAAGTGTCATTGTTGCCACCACAATATGCACATGCTTCCGAAATGGAAATGACGACATATCACGTAGGATGACACATTTCTTCTTCCAAACCCCAAACGTTCTTTCAATTACCCCATGTAAAGAAGAGTGACATTTGTTAAACATTTCTTTCTTACCACGAATAATGCCAGTTGCTCGCTCAAAATCATGAATATGATACCTAATGTCTGGATATGGCTTCAGATAGCCCCTTTGCATAGGGTATTCAACATCAACCAAATAATATTTTTCTGTTATGGAAAATATTATTATTTGCAATAAATACCTATAACTTGGAATTTTATAAATCAAAACATACCTGAAAGCACATGAGGAAAACCCTGCGATCTATTCCTCGTAGCATAAGAGAAACTTCGACTATCATGTGCACTCCCTTCTCAGCCTGCCATAACATATGTGAAACACATGTTGAAGTCACATACCACCATAACATTTTGAGTAGTTTAACCACTTCGACCAATGTAAGCCACATTGTCCTGGCTGAGTATTCGGGCATCAACGTGAGTACCGTCAATTGCACCTATGCAGTTCTGTTTTATAAGGTTAAAAAATATTTATATTTACATATAAAAGTAAATAAAAGAATGATTACTTTAAAGTAAGGGATGTAACGAGGATCGACTGGGATTTGTCCTGGAGTATTAGCAAATGATGGATCATCTGGCCTGATGATTTTAGCGGCTAAGCTAACAAGTGTTTGTATGCCTTTGGAAAAATAACAGGTTATTGTCTCCGATGAATGATGAAATCTCTCCATAACACCCTTAATTGATTCATTATATGACAAAATATATAGTGTTATAGCCAATACCTCCCTTCTGGTCGTTCTCGAAGAACCTTGGAGTCTGTGATTCAGGGATAACTCGTGCAGGAGATTCATAAAGATCGGTATTGTCATTCAAAATATGTTATTGAACCTAATAGGATTTCCAAAAAAGCATTTCGCCTACCCATTTATCCCCAATAAAGCTGGAGGTCATTCGGGGTATACGAACACTGCTTGATCAATAATCCTCCAACAGTAATATGACAATAGCTGCAGCTCATGTCATTCTCTTATGACATTCATGTTGTGGATCCATCCTAAAGGAAGAAAGATCTCGGTTAGTTCATCAATTATTAATCAATACAGCGAGCGAGAAATAAATAATGAGAACACTCAGCTAGTTGAAATCAAAAAAATGTAGAGCTCTACTAATATGCATTCTGGAATCAAGTAAAAGTACATTTAAAAAAAACACAACTCCAAATAACAGCTGAGTTCATAACTTCAAAGTGTACATAATACATTTCTTGAAAACACATAAAAACTCAATCATCCACAATAACACGTAAATATTTAAATCGTGACTCTGGTTCCATCGCCATAAATATGTGCCTACATGTTGGATCCTCAAGTTTTTTCATACATATTGCATGAAAGTGCTTATCTGATACTACTTCAGGGATGGTAGACAAAGTTCAAAGACAATCGAAGATAGTGCTGTCAGGAAGTGGAGCGGCGGTGGTGCTCCAAAAGCATCTATGAGTCTTTCAAATGAAGTTTTCACAAAAGTGTTTCTTTCTTTCTTCTGCCTAGCCTGGGCCTCTTCATATGTGAGCTTGATTCCCCCATCTCCCTCTGGTTAACGCTGTGTATTTCTTCTTCAACTTCCACCGGCTCTGGTGGAAAATCATCGGGTATTCCTGTAAACCCCGTCTCACTAGGGGTGAATGCATGCTTTCCTGTTGCCACAACCCCCTTGAACATTATGTCAAGTTTATCTTTAATATCCAACTCAATTCCGCTCTGCTTGTATTTTTTTGCTGTCGACATTGCCTATAACATTAAAATTAGGAGGGGGTTAGAGGGATAATTATTTAAATTGAAAATATATGTAATTAATAAATAAATAATGAGAAATTTACCTAAAATTCTCGGCCCACCATTCATCTGAAACATCAATTGTCCGTTTGATTGGATCCCAGCCCAACCCCGTGGATCTACTTTTCAGCTCCTTCCAAATTTTCCACTCTTTCTTCAACTGATCTCATTTATTTTTAAACTTCGGTATGTCATAATCCCTTTTAGCTATATTTTGCCAACCTTCCTTATTGAAATAGGTGGTTGGCCTATTCACGATCTCAATCTCAGTGATGCAGATGTTGCAAAAAATATTTGTAACTTCCTTATCCCACATCGTTGAGGGACCACCTTCATTTGTCTTAGCCATTATGGCACTATATGAAGAATTGCATATTGCATAAAGAAATTGATATTGTAACTCAACAAGCATAAGAAAATTCTCCAAATTAACCAACAAGAGATGAAAGACATAGACATCTTAAAAAAAACCTATATACACATAATGAACATATATCCACAAGTGATCCAACTGAAGTTACATCCACAAGAGATGAAAGATGTCTATGCCTTCATAAAAAAAAAAAAAAACATGAACTAACAAAATGCACCAACAAAATGAAAGATGTCTACATCCAACAAATGAACCAACAATAGTGTCCAAATTTGCTCATAAAAAAAGCAAAAAAATAACACAAAGGAATTATGTGGTTCTGTCAAAGACCTACATCCACAGTAATGCATCGAACATATTTTTTTTTTCAATTATGAGAGATTACATAGCTATGATTCTCAATGAAGAACACTACAACTAAAGTACATGTGTAACAATAAAGCAATACACATCTTATATTTGATATGTAACTTCTCATACATGTCATGGAATCCAATTCCACTGAAGCAATTGCCGAATTACCATAATGCATTTCCATTATCTAAGATGCTCATATCAACAGCATCATCATCACCATAATGAGTGTTGCAAACCGAAGCTCTAAAGACCAATACAACTCGTAGCACTAAAATATAAGCAATGTATTTCCTCTCTACCCTCAACATCAAAGGAAGCTTGAAAACCCCCTAAAAATATACCAACCCGATGCTCTAAACGGCCTAAATAGTGAATAGTATTTGCATTGCATAAAAATTTCCCCATCATTTGCTAAACAGAGAATAGTATTTGTATTGCAAATGAACTTGCAGAATTATTTCTTCTCCACAACCATTTTAATAAAACAGAAACTGCATCCAACATTTTCTATCTAATGCCAGAACCATTTTAATGAATCAATATATATAGTAAACAGTGAAACAAAAACTACACCTATCCAAAATTCCATAAAAACACCTATCCAGCAATTCATAAATATGTAATGCCCAAACTTTGTTGGGGATAAAGCATTTTAACGAAATTCCATAAAAACACCCATAAAAAATTCCATGACAACGCCCATCCAAAATTCAATAAGAACCATTTTAACGAAATATGTAATGCCCAAACTTTCATCCAAATTTCAGATCTAGCAAAAAGTGAAAAAAAAACTGCATCCAACATGAAGCCGAAAACACAAGTGAAACAAAAACCGCATCCACATTTCAGATCTAGCAAAAACAGAGAAGGGTCGAAAGCTTTGAAACAAAACTGCCTCCAAAATTCAAATAGAGCAAAAGCACCCATCCAAAATTCCATAAAAACTGCTCTAACCACCGAAACCAGCAATGATGCATCCAAACAAAGATGCAACGAGGCACAAGTTAGGGGTCAAACCAGATCTAGTAAAATCAGAGAAGGATCGAAAACGATGGTGCATACCAGGAGGGAAACTAGGGTTTCGTTAGGAGGGCGACGACGAGGGATAGCAGAGAGTGGAGTTTTTGCCTAATTTCTCAACGGCCGCGAGGAAGAAGGCGAGGGCGAGGGGGACCGGAGAGGGGCACGAGACGTCTTTTTTACCCTAACGCACGAACTGAACGCAGGACACGAAGGGAGCTCAGCTTATATGAGTTCGCCTATTTCCTTTAATACCGTGCATCAACAGTAAGAGAACGCTCATGCGAACGCTCTATCCAAACGACATTGCGACGTTTTCAAATTGCCACCGCTCCCAATAAGCTGCCCCAAACGGGCACTAAGGGTTCATAACTATAAGACTAAACGTTCACCAACAGAATACGGAATGACCCATTAGACTAGATGCAACCCCCCTTAAGTAGGGATTGAAGGCCAACAGACTGAAAGGCATCCGAGCAAAAGAATAAAGCCTATTGAGTCGAGCTAAAGCATCAATGTGTTCCTGGTCATAATCAGGATCAAAGGAAGAGTTCAACATAACCAACTGATCACAAATGCCCCTGAGACCCTCCGGGGCTGAGATCTAACCATCACATAACCATACAAAACACCCACAAAGGATCACCTAGTCGAGAGTGAGCAAATTGTCGAATTACAGTGATTCATCATCTGCCCAATAACTATTCGTGCTTTATCGACAAGGGATTCTTATTCAAGGGTCAACAAAAAACAACCATACTAGGATAGCCGACCAAGTCGGCTCTCATCAACCCAAAAACCATTAAGGGCCGATCGACAACCCTAATTCAACACGATCGGAAGAACAAGTCTTGTCACACCATGATTGATTAAGCCTAGTTGACCGAGTCAGAGGATGGTCAAACCGAAGATTTATATATATAAAATACTCTGATAAAGTTTGATATTTACATTTAGAGGCATTTACATACATACCACCCAATTCCTATGCATTAACTTAGACCACTCAATTCCTATGCATTAACGTATCTAACACCTAAACTATCATCATTTTAACTTTTTAAAAGTGACATAACACCTTTTCGTGCATAGATAAAGTGGTATGTATGTATAAATTGAAGCTTAGTTGTCAGATATGTGAATACATAGAAATTGAGTGGTATGTATCTAAACTTTCTTAGATTTGTAACATCTTCCTATTAANAGCTCAAAAGGAAGAGTTCAAAATAACCAGCTGCTCACAAATGTCCCTGAGACCCTCCGAGGATGAGATTTAACCATCACATAACCATACGAAACACTTGCAAAGGATCACCTAGTCGAGAAGTGAGCTACTTGTCGAATTATAGTAATTCACCATTTGCCCAATAGCTAGTCTTGCTTTATCGACAAGGGATTCCTATTCAAGGGTCAACAAACAACAACCATACTAGGATAGCCGACCAAGTCGGCTCTCATCAACTCGAAAACCATTAAGGGCCGATCGGCAACCCCAATTCAACAAGATCGGACGAACAAGTCTTGTCAAACCATGATTGATTATGCCTAGTTGACCAAGTGAGAGGATGGTCAAACCGAAGGTTTATACATGTAAAATACCCCGATAAAGTTTGATAATTACATTTAGAGGCATTTACATACATAACATATACCACTCAATTCCCATGCACTAACATACCTAACACCTAACCTATCATCATTTTAACTTTTTAAAAGTGACATAACACCTTTTCGGGCATAGATAAAGCGGTATGTATGTATAAATTGAAGCTTAGTTGTTAGATATGTGAATACATAGAAATTGAGTGGTATGTATCTAAACTTTCTTAGATTTGTAACATCTTCCTATTAATAACTTTTGCATGAACATGTGCATTTTACTAATAGTACTAGTTTTGATGTGACGTCAAAGATTTGAATGTTATATATATATATATATATATATAAAGTTATGTACCATCAACAAGCAGAGTTTAATTTGAGAGTTTTATATTGCTCAAATCTAGTCCTAAACTATTAAAATTGGCCCAAATTAATTATCTGAATGAGTTTTATAATGAAACTTAGAACCAACAGTTAACTTGGATAGTATATAGAAATAATAATTTTAAACAGAATTTCATTTTATTACTCTATTGCCATATATAATAAATTATTTTAATACTTAATTAGTGAGGAATAAATCATATTTATATGTAAAAAAATTTTGTGCCCCTCCTTGATTAAAAATATTTTTTTAATAAACTAATGAGGGGCAAACTATAGAAAGAATAAAAAATTTAAATTATATAGGAACTTAAACCCCATTTCCCCTCCATTTTTCCATAAATTTGATTGGAAACTAATGGATGGAAGCGGGTTAAAGGGAAATAAATACACACGCAGCTTTACGTGCATAATAACCCCTCAATAACCTCCGTTTTGGGGTTATTGGGGGGTTATTGGGAGGTTATTGGGGTATTAATTCCAATAACCTATAACCAACCCCAATAACCTTCACAGATTCTATTTCGATCTTATTCATAGGTTATTATATGGGGTATTACGGGGTTAATGGAGTACGCACACAGAGCTGCATGTGTATTCCACGTAGAAATATTTTCCTAATATGTAGTACAAGTGGGTTAAATAAAATGAAACTTTTGGCCTAAGTATTAATTCGGATATTTTGTTCAGTACAACATAATCTCCACTCGCATGCAACGGAAGTCGGCAACCTCTCCACATGGCAAATGGTCCCCCGCCATCCTTGTCATAACAACCCAACAAAATCTTCACCACTAGTATTCTCTCATCTCAATGCTTACCAAGTGTCCTTCTCATTCATAATAAGGTGAACCTTTCTTTGTGTAGCACGCCACAACCATTTCTATCCCACTATTAATCAAATTTCTGATCACCAATATCAAACCACTTGCAAATACAGCTCTCACACCTGACAATTATCCTTTTTGGAGTTCTCAAATCATGAAGTTATTCACTGCAAATGGCTTTGAAGGCACAACAACAAGGGATTATACTCCATTCCAAACATACAAGCCCTTCACTCCACCACTACTCCTATCAACCTATGAGACCAATGTTTAGGACATCCTCATCAAGCAACATTCTCTGGACATCTCAAAGATCAAGAATTTCACCTCAGCTCAACAGCACCCTCAATACTAATCCACAAAAGAACCAACCACACTATGATTCTACTCATATACATTCATGACATATTAATTACTGGACATGACACAGCATTCATTCAACAACTCATCCAAAATCTCCAAAACAAATTCAACCTAAAAGAATTAGTGCATATTTCTACATACATGGGCATCAACTTTCAATCTATACATCAGGGGTACTTCCTCCACCAACAAAATTAAATTCAAAACTTGCTTCACAAAAATGGAATGCAACACTGCAAACCAGCCTCCAGACCTACACTCAGCAAACTTCCGTTAGATCCCCAATTAAGGCAAGCAAACTTCCGTTACTTCCTTCACCGTCGACCAAATTTGTCAGCATATGCAGTCTCCCATAAATCAGCACCATCATATGATAAAATGAGCCATCTGATACCTTCAGTTAACAATCAAACACGACATTGCCATAAAGAAGGGAGATCTTAACTTGACAGCTTACCCCAATGCTGATTCGACAGCAGACAAAAACAGTAGGAGATCCATCACAGGCTATTGCTTTCTGTTCGGTTCTAGAATGATATCGTACATAGCATTTTGGTGCTTTCAATGTATGCATAAACATGTGCATATGACTTTTAAATATGAAAGTTAGGATGCGAGATATGTAAATACACAAGAATTGTGTGCTATGTAATGTGCAAAAAAATAAAAAAGCTGGCAAGGTTAAACAGAAATTTATATAGAATTCAAAAGAGAACAATAATGAGCTGAACTAAATGTGACGTTTCTAATGACCTCACATTCTCAATCTCGAGTAAATAATCATTCTAGAGATCAATCGCTTTCTACAGGCACACACTACTAAGTGGGGGGAAAGCCTATGGAGCCTCCACTTACTACTTCATATAACATAATCATAGCCAGTTTGAAANCAAATAATCATTCTAGAGATCAATCGCTTTCTACAGGCACACATTACTAAGTGGGGGGAAAGCCTATGGAGCCTCCACTTACTACTTCATATAACATAATCATAGCCAGTTTGAAAATTATGATTGCTCAATATCCATCTCCGCCAATTTTCATCCCTTCATTATTAAATCACTCACCTTAAATTCAAATATAGAAATTTCATAAAAAAGGCTATTCATATGATTTATTATCTTTTTTGTGTGGAAAATATTAATAAATAGCATACAATTCTTATGTATTTACATGCTCATGCCTAAACTTTCATATTTACATACATGGCACTTTGGTGCTTTAAAATGTGTACTTCAGTTTCAAAAGATTGTAAAAGTGCTATTTTTTATGTGATATTAAAAATGTGAGTGTAAATATGAAAGTTTGAGTGTGAGATATGTAAATAGATAAGAATTGTGTGCTATGTATGTAAATATATTTTAAGTGCCCCTAAGCACTAATTTGCCTTATCAAAAGTTTATGCATATCAGAAACAACACGAGCAAAAGAAAACAGCTAGGCCTAGTCCACTATCTTTACAAAACACATTTTTAAAAATGAAAACTTCCAACGAGTTTGAGAGCACTACTCTTAGTCTTCTAAGCCTCCTCTTCTTCCATATCTGCATGGCCTCAGGAAATCATCAACCTCCTCTCACCGATCGCCGCCAAGCAATTAGCATAGAAAAAGCGGCGCTGTTGGAATTCAAAAGCTCCGTAAGTTCCGATCCTAATTCGGTTCTTTCAAACTGGAACATGTTTACCAAAGCATGTGACTTCAACGGAGTCGAATGCGACCAGTGGCGGATTCACGTTGTCCGCATAAATCTCAATCGAACTCTCATTGTTGGCACCATCGCACCCGTGCTTGCCAACCTCACCGCGCTCCGTCAGCTCGACTTATCGGAAAATTTTCTCACCGGTCACATTCCGCCTGAACTCTCCAAACTGAGGAGGCTCAAAATCCTTGATCTCTCAGACAATCAGCTTGATGGCACGATTCCGGAATCTCTCTCGCACCTTAATGACCTCGGTTATTTCAACATTCATGGAAATTTACTTATTGGTTCAATACCTGCTTCTATCTTCATAAACTGGACTACATTAATTGTTTTGGATCTCTCAAACAACTCACTTTCTGGTGAGATTCCAATGAATGTAGGAATCACACTTCCTTGGCTATTCACACTCAATCTTTATCTGAACAATCTGAGAGGGAAGATACCTTCATGGCTTTCAAATTCGTCTGAAATAAGTCAGCTTGATGTTGAGAACAATGAATTTTCTGGTGAATTGCCTTCAGAGATGATAGGAAAGTGGAATTATATTGAAGTTCTTCACCTGTCCTACACACATTTTTCAAGCCACAACAACAACACAGACTTAGATCCATTTTTCAATGCTCTTTCTAATTGCTCCATCCTGAAAGAGCTGGAATTGGCAGGGATTGATCTCTGCGGACATCTTCCTAGCGGAGTTGGATTAAACGTCTCAAGCTTATTAGTTCTGAATCTTGACAGCAACAAAATTTATGGCATAATACCTCCCAACATTGCCAAACTTCGAAATCTGACATTGCTGAATCTGTCAAACAATCTAATAGGTGGAGTGATTCCAGAAGAGATCAGCCATTTGAGACATTTACAGAGGTTTATATTGTCAAATAACATTCTGGGAGGAGCAATCCCTAAAATGATAGGTAATATGAGCTCAGTTGGCTTGCTTGATTTATCAAACAATAGATTCACTGGTGAGATACCTGAAAGTATTGGAAATTTGGCAGAAATCAGTGAGCTATATCTTCACAAAAATCAGCTTTTGGGACAAATCCCTTCTTCCCTCGGTAAATGCCTCAGCCTTAACAGACTGGACTTATCATACAATAATCTGTCAGGAATTATACCTACAACAATAGCTGGAATATTGAAGATATTTCTGAATCTTTCAAACAACCAGCTTCATGGTCCTCTGCCTTTGGAGCTTGGGAAGATGGACCAAGTAGAAGAAATCGACATTTCGTCGAACAAAATCAGCGGCCCCTTGATTCCACAGCTCTCTCAGTGTGTTGCAGTAAAGTTGATCGATCTCTCAAATAATTTACTCCAAGGGTCAATCCCCAAATCAATTGGCGATCTTCATGACCTAGAAATCCTTGATTTGTCCTGCAATTTTTTATCTGGTGAGATCCCACAGAGCCTTAATAACTGTACCAGTCTCAAACTATTGAACTTATCTTACAACGATTTCAGTGGATTGATACCAAGTACTGGAATATTTAACTTGTTTACTGATTCCTCCTTTCTTGGAAACCCACATTTGTACCGCAATTTTGGCAGAAAAAAAGGCAAATGGTTCCATTCAAAAACATTTTTAATCATAGTTTGTGTTGTTTCCACAGTGATGGCTTCCACAATAACCATATTGTTTGTGATTATAATAAAAAGGATTAGAAAGAAGATTTTAAACAGAAGAGAAGAGGATTTTGGAGGCGTTACACTGCCGACTTTGAGGTTGAGCTACCCAAGAATCACTTACAGTGAGCTTTCAGAAGCAACCAGAGGATTTACAGAAGAAACGCTCATCGGTACTGGAAGCTATGGGAGTGTTTACAGAGGAATTTTAAAGGATGAAACAGTGGTGGCAGTCAAAGTACTTCGTTTTCAAAGTGGAAACTCTACCAAGAGCTTCAAAAGAGAATGTGAAGTCTTAAAGAGAATCAGGCATCGAAATCTAATGAGAATAATCACAGCTTGCAGCCGGCCAGAATTCAAGGCGCTTGTTCTTCCATTTATGTCAAATGGCAGCCTTGATGCTAAGTTGCACTCAAATAATCATCATATGGATTTGGTGCAGAGAATCAGCATTCTAAGCGACATAGCCGAGGGGATGGCTTACTTGCACCACCACTCACCAGTGAAGGTCATTCACTGCGATTTAAAGCCAAGCAATGTTCTGCTCAATGAAGATATGGCTGCATTGGTTTCTGATTTTGGAATTTCGAGGCTGGTGATGAATATGGGCGCAGGAGTTACTACAGCTGGGCCAGATAATGCAAGCAGCTCCACTGCCAATATATTATGTGGGTCTATTGGGTACATAGCTCCAGGTATATTCACCCTACTTCAATTGAAAACTCCTACTTTTGCAGGATTGTTCTATGGCTTCTGGTTTATTTGATTTGTTGATATTGTTGATATCTTTATGGAAGAAATATGTAAATAGTGTTCTAGTCCTATTTTATTGCTAACAAGATTTTGATGAACCAAACCAATGTCAAAATGTTAAGGAGAAAAGTGTCAAAATTGCCACCTTTATACAGTAACAGCAATAAGCCTTTATCCCACTAAGTGAGGTTGGCTACATGAATCCTTTTTCTCCATTGTCAACCTAGTCACTAGAAACTTTTAACATGAGTTGAAATAGTTTTTGGTGAGGACTATTTTAGCCCCTATTAAACGAGTATAGGGATTAATTTAACACTTTATTAGCTCTGGGATTAAAATGGCCCTATGTAAATAGTCACAGGGCTATCTTGGCACTTTCCTCAAATGATACTATTTCTTAATATTGAACAAAATGCACAACACTGCATATAATGCTGACATTTGAATAATACTGAACCAAACATTCTTTAGTAGAAGGAAAACTATATTTCATTCTCATCTTTAGGATGTTATCATTAACAAAACTTAAACTGCACCTTTGAATGATTTTAATCAAATGAACAGCATTTAAGACATAACGCTAACATTTAAATGATACAAAGACCAAACAATCTTAGTAGAATGAACTCTAGCTTTCATTATCAACTTACCATGTCAATATTGACCAAAATTAACTACAACTTTACATGATTTTAAATCAATCTTGCAGAATATGGATTTGGATCAAACTCAACGACAAAGGGAGATGTCTACAGCTTTGGAGTACTGGTCCTCGAACTACTAACAAGGAAGAGACCGACGGACGAAATGTTTGGAGGAGAAATAAGCCTTCAGAAATGGGTAAAGAATCACTATCATGAGCAATCACTAGAAACGGTGATTGATTCAAGTTTAATGAGAACAGCAAGAAGCAAAGCAGCTGAAATGAGAAGAATGTGGGAGGTAGCGATATCTGAGGTGGTTGAAATTGGTCTGTTGTGCACACAGGAAAATCCATTAATGAGGCCAACGATGCTTGATGCTGCTGATGATTTGGATCGCTTGAAAAGGTATCTCTTGGGCGACACAACCGCTACATTTGCATCATCAATGGGGATGTCCTCTTCAACTGTTGGGGAAAATATCATTTGATGCTTTAAATTTATCACAAACATTTGCTTAGTTTTGCAAATTTAATGTAATTGGTAGAAAAGCTTGGTTGCAATTTGAACCATTGTGCATTTCTTATGTGTATGGCTCATAATGAGTCAAATTCAAGCAAATTTATCACAGTTTGAAATGAAACATTTAAAACTTCACTCAACTAGAACTTTGACTCGAAATTGAATTTGATTTTGTAAGAATATATATATATATATATATATGAAAAATCTTAATATTCAAGACTCAAGATCATTCATATAATAACAGTTGTACTGAATTCAGAAGCCATTGCAATGTTGCCCTTTCGGTATCTGCTCACTGTTGCTAGTATAACAAATGATTATTATTTCAATTTTGCATTTTTATTTAGAATATACCAAAGTTAAAGGGCCAATCAGAACTTGTTAGCAAATTTTGAAGGGCTATTGATGTGAACTAAAATGAAATAAGACGGCGAAGAGGGAAGGCTGGATGCCTAACAAGACCACAGCTCAACCATAAAAAAAATGGTAAATTACATTATTTGGGAAGCTTAATTATGTTCATGAAGCTCCATCCGAAGGATATATCTAGTCAAATGAATCAATTTGTACAAAATATAATTAAGTGAATTTCCTGTTGGTATGAGCTTTTATATATAAAAATAAAATTTGCACACAAAACCAATCATTTTTCATACAACTCCTTCACTATTTCAATTTACATTTCAATTTCAATTCCTCACCATCAATTTCTTCAAACTAAATAGAGCATAGAATCCTGATACAGCATCCAATAAATAACAAAATAATACGACCAAAAAAGCTAACCCCAAAAAGAGTATCTTGTTCTCCTTTTGAATTTATCATCTAATTCTTTGATTTTTAGATGTCGCATCCTCTCGCCTTCTCCCATAATCAATGATGAAAATTTCAGATGAAACTGCTTTCTCTGATTGCTCCGTTTCAAATAATATCATAGTTAAAGAAAAGGAATAATTTTTGGTAATATTTTTTTTATTTCAACAGGAGATTTAAATAATAAGGATTAAATTTGGTAGTTTAAAAGTCTTAGGGTTATGAATGGGCTTAAATAGTAGTATTTTTATTTCAACATGGGGGGTTTAAATGTCTAAGATTAAATCAGATAATTGATTAGTGTATATTTTATTTCGATCAAATCATTAGCAGTTCTTTACTAATATTATAGTGTTTTAATAATGCACATGAAAAAGGCATGTCCTATATAAAATAAACAAATAAATGTACCCCAACATAGTGCTAATGACAGTAAGGATTCCAGCTATGATATTTTTGTTAGAAACAGAAGAGGATAAAGGAATTCAAAGATGGTTCACAAGAATAATTAAGATTTTTACTTTATTTTCCTTTGGTTTGCTCAATAATAAGTAAGATTTGTACTTCATTTTCCTTTGGTTGTGATTGTGGCATCTGCCATGCTAAACTGGATGCACCACACAACTAGGGCTGCTATATGTTACAAAATTAAAAGATCCGAGCAATCAATGAAATAAGACTAAAAAAAGTGATTTATCAACTAATGATTTGGATCATGACCCCTAAAATTCATAAAATAACCCTTCTATTCGCATCTTTTAACCTTAAGTTCAAGCTATTTATTAAATATCTAAGTTTGCAACGATAATATTTATTCATGTTATCTTTAGATGAATAGGTGAATGAACATGGCCATCTCATTCATTTATTCTTGTAGAATAAGCATGCAAATAATAATAATAATAGCAATAAAAATTACAGGTTCAAATTCCAAGAAACTTGCATTTTCCAACTGAAAATCACACATATGAATTCACTCCTTTTAAGCTTCAGACCAACATAAAAAATATTACAAGTAGCTCTAGTAAAGCAACTAATGATTACATTTTGGTTAAGAGCTTTAACCAAAATTTCAAGCATTAATTTTTCATCTGATAACACATTTGAAGTTCTAGCCTTCGTAAAAAGTTTAACCCTGTCAATCATATGTAATTTTAATCAAGTAGCCCTTTGTAATGTTTAAGTTGTGCTTAGGCACAGCTGTCTTTCGAAAAAAATGCAAAGGTGGAAACAGTATAACACATGCAAATATGATTCACCCCTAAGACCATAAAATAGTAAATAAAAATTAGAAAAATTAATTACAATTACATAATGATGATCATTATTCTGAAGCATATAGTATTGTTATTTTAATAATTAACAGTAAGATATCAAATTTATTGATAAGGACAAATAAAAATTTGACTTTTGATAGAACAAAATGAAGGAAAGTATACTAACAGCTACAGAAGAAACAAACAGATAAAGTTGAAATGATTTCCGCCATCAAATATCAACTTTTTTACAGTGCCTTGCACAGGGACGATAAAATAAAGTGACAGGATTCCACTTCAGTGATGAAAGTATAAAAAAGGATTAGGTTTTTTTGTTTTCAAAGCAACAACCAGAGCCCAACTTACTGCAATCATAAATGTGCGAGACAATCCATAATTGAGCCGTTGGTCAACGATCAAACGTGAGAACAATGGTGAGTTTTTAACACTAGCGTTGGAGGTAGCTTACCTGTCTCTGCTTTCTGAGACATGACATGTCATCATGGTCATGAAAAGCAGTCCAATGGTCTACAATTTCTCTCAGAAAGTGAGAGGATATCTCCTCCTCCACTCCATTTCAGGTGATCGTAGCTGCCTTCCGCCTCCACCGGACGCCGATATAAGCCTTGCTGTAG
This sequence comes from Phalaenopsis hybrid cultivar, assembly GCA_002079205.1. Classification (NCBI taxonomy): domain Eukaryota; kingdom Viridiplantae; phylum Streptophyta; class Magnoliopsida; order Asparagales; family Orchidaceae; genus Phalaenopsis; species Phalaenopsis hybrid cultivar. The sequence goes on from JXCR01017363.1 coordinate 414,822, forward strand.
ATCGCCGGAGGTGGTGGAGGCTACGGCATCAATGGTGAACGTGTTCAAGTGCGATCATTTAGCACCCCCTGATCCGTAACTCCGATGAATGTGACAATCAAAAAGCATATTTCGATCACTCTTTGACTTTCACCGCCGGCCTTCACACGCTGCCGATCCCGTCTCCATTTTGCAAGTCGTTGATCCATCGATGCCCTTCCTAACAAGTTCCCGGTGCTCCCAATGAGGATTCGCCGCGACTACCTCACATCTGCTTCGTCAACGTTCACAAGCCGTCGGACACGTCGGCAGAGATATCCCGTCGTGTCTTTCACACTTCTTCATCGTCTAGTGTTTCGGGAACAAGAGTGATAGCATTGGCGATCGCAGGAAGTTTTGCTGTTATTAAAAAAATGGAGACTTTACAAACATTACACCCAAACATTCTTATATTATAAATTTTACATTCAAACTTATCAATTTACATTTAAACGACCTAAAATATATATCTCCCAAAAAATAATATTTCTCGTTAAAATTATGAACACCAATTCCCTTGGTTTCGTCCTCATTTATGATGCATCAGTACTCCAATAAGGAGGTGTCACATATACAATGTTATGAGGAGAGGGAGGGAGGGAGGGAGTATCCCGTTTAAGTTGATCCTATCTAAAACCTACCAAACAACAATAATAACAAGTTTAAATCCTAAATATGTTAAGTCTTATTACGGGATTTGAAAGAACTGAGGATCGCGATGGGGGGCAATGGGAGATAGACAAGGGCTACTGTATAGCCTAAATATCGGCCCTCGTCAAGAGGACTTGCAGTCGGAAGAGCGAACCAACAACCATGAAACGTCAGTGCCTACCACCCTAGGTGGTTACTCTTATCCAACCGGCCGGCCAGCCAACATGGGTTGGCCACTTGCAAGCTGCTAACCCACCAATTGGGCTTGCCATCACCAAGCAGCCATCCAATATGAGCCAACCACTAACACCCAACCACCCCAACTGACCGACCACCATGGATTGGCCAGAGAACACCCTTGGCCCGACCACTATTGGTCAACCACCCGACGTCGACAAATTCAACAACGAGAAACTTTAGGAATGCAAATTCCAAGCATAAGAAAGGACCATTTATCCCCACTCCTTTGCTTGGCACAGGGATATTGATGTGTGTTTGAAAATTTGCGATGGTAGAGTAATGAATTATCGTTTTAGTGTTGCACGAGGATTCAACACACACTCAAATAAAAAAGAAAAGAACATGTGATGACACCAATAGTTTTATGTGGAAAACCCGTAAAAAAAAAAACCACGAGACCTGACCCAGTTATAAAAATTCACTATAGGTTGATGATTACAAAAATCTCTTGNAAACATGTGATGACACCAATAGTTTTATGTGGAAAACCCGTAAAAAAAAAAAACCACGAGACCTGACCCAGTTATAAAAATTCACTATAGGTTGATGATTACAAAAATCTCTTGTCTCGCAGACGGGAAGGGTAACTATTTTTTTCAGATTACAGTATCGACTAACGATATGTGGTTGGTAGTGATTGACGATGGTGGTTTTGCGGTGGTCGACGACGGTTGATGGTGATCGACGGAGGTTGAAGGGATTGACGGGGGCTGAAGTAGTCAACGATGATCGGTGGTTGATGATGGTTGGTGGTTGTTGAGGGAGATCGACAGAGGTCAACGACGGTCATCGGCCACCGACGGCGATCAACAGTGATGCTGGGCTGCAGCTTCTCCTCAAAACCTTAGGGTCTCTCTCTAGGCTTCTGTCTCCTCTCATGTGAAGGGTGTGAGTCTATTTATAGTGCTCTGTGTGCAATTAATGCAGGAATATGAACCATTTTGATCGGACGGTCCGGAGAGCTTTCCTCAATCATACAACATTTAATGGACGTTTGAGTGCTTCAATGATGTCAAAATTGAGTGATCCTGGGCTCATTGGATTCATCTTGTCGAGTCGTTCGATTTGAGTATAAACTTGTCATATTCGACAACCGTTTGACCTTCCAAATGTGTATGGAAATCTTCTAATTGTGGTTCAATAATTTGATGTGGGCTTCATTTGACTCAGATTTGACTAATTTTCATATCATTAGGTCCGTCTCATCGAGCCGGTCAGTTTGACTATAAGTTTGTTGAAATCAGAGCTCTGGATTAACTTGCTCTCCTTCTCCATCACTTGTAATCCTATCTCACGTGGAATAATAGGGTCAAGCCCGAGGGCACCCCTCTTTGTAGCATATAAGTGAACAATCTCAAGTAAGACAATTTTGTATTCAACAACTACCTTATTCGATGGATTCCAGTAGATTGGAGCTTCAGAGATGTCGCTTTCGATGCCATGTAGGAGGAAAGACGAGTTACCATATTCAATTGCTTCACGTAGGAGCCTAAAGAGAAAGCCGTGAACTCCAGAGGTCTGCACGTTGTGATCCAAACTTTTAGATCTTTGTACGATGCGAACATGCTGTTTGCCTTTCCAAGCTAGCCCTATATGTGATTGTATCACGGCGTTTTGCCAACAACAAGAGGCCCGCAGTGTTCATGATTTTAATGGGAAGTGTTCTTTTTTAGGAAATATAACTTCTTAGATGCTTTAAATGTAAATTTATGAGTTTTGACTTTGAAATTTATAATATAAAGTTTTGGGTGCCATGCATAATATTTTAACCACCCAAATTTTAAATATAATATTCTAATTAAATTTTTCATTATAGCCATCACCTTTTACCCCATTTTTGAAGGCTGAGTGAAAATTTTGAAAATATCAAAATTTTGGGGGCTATAATTAAAAACAATTCGAGTCGATGCATTTTTTATGCTTTAAACTCGTGCACGAAAAAATATATTTCACTATTAAAAGGTGATAATAGCACTTATTTTTTATGTTTTATTTAAGATTTGAGTTTTACGCGTGTAAATATGAAAATATAGATGTGTGAAATGTAAATACATAAGAATTATGTGCTATGTAAATGCCGGCTAAATAAAAAGATTTTTTTCATGAAGTATATGCGCAAAAATAATTTTTTTTATACTAAAAAAGGGGCATTTACATACCTACAATCCAATTACAAATTTGCATATCTAAAACCTAAACTTCACTTTTTATACTTAAAAGTTTTTATCAAGCAATAATCATATAAAAAAAATAAATGTAAATGCAAAGACAAATATACAAGCCACAGCAAATATTTATCTTTGCTGCTGAGAAGATGCCAAAACCATACATTAATCTGCATGTTTAAGCACAAAAGAAACAAAATGAGAAATAAATAAAAAGACAAACAGAACAACAGAAACAAAACAGATCCATCTTCAGAAGCTTCAGCTCTTCCTACCGAAAGGTCCAATGGACAAAAAGCTGACAGTTTTTCAGAATTGTTTCGCAGGGAATTACATAATGCACCAAAAAGAAAATAACATTATTAGTGTCATCAGGCAAGAATCATTGTACAAAATGGAAAACCATTGATGATTACAATTTTGATTATTGAAGAGCTGACTGGATCTAACTATTTTCCAACTTCAGGTAGAGAGTAACATTCAGTGCTTACAACGGTAACTGCCTCATAAATTGCAGCTAAAAGTTAGAAACCACTCAATCATACAGAAACTTCTAAGGAACTCTTATTTTACAGATTGATTATGCACAGAGCAGATTTATGACTAGAGGATTCAAAGCACCTGATTTCATAACTAAAGCTCCTTTTAAGGGCTTCCTCTACGCCGCCAATTCTCACTTACCTTTCCGACGCTTCGGCAGCCCAACACAATTAGGACAATACCATTTCCCTTTCGGTTGTTCTTTCAAACCGACGCACCCATAATGGAACCATTCGATCTTGCACTGAAGAAGGTTTGGACAAAGTAATTAGCATAAGCGAAGCGAAGGATCAGCAAAGAAATGGAAAAGTGATAGGAGAAATATGTACATCAGGGTTATCACAGGCGACCATCTCCCCATAGCTGACTTGCTTGCAGAAGCAGTATGTGGGTTCATTTGGGTCGACCGGTAATTCCAAGTCTATGTTCGGAAGCTCCACCGCCACTTGTCGGGCCCTATCATAACCCATAAAAAACGTGAAAAGCGAGCAAAATTGATTAATCCTATATAATAGGAATTAAGGGTGTAACCATCCAAGCTAACTCGTGAGCCAACTCAGGCTCAACTTGAGAAGTGGCCGAAAGCTGAGTTCAACGAGCTAACAAGCCAAAAAGCTCAGTCCAACACTGGCGCAACTCATTTAAAAAAATAATAATATTAAAAATGAAAACTTTATCTGTATAAATTCCTAAAAATGTTTGAAAATTTATATTTTATATCAAGTAATTTTTTATAATTTATCTACTCATTGTTCATTCTAATTGTCATTTTATTATAATACTAGCCTGAATTAATATTATGTTCTCTCTTCGTAATAAACAAGTTGGCTTGTGAGCCTGCCCAAACTCGCAAAATTAAGGTCAAACTCAATTAATTACTCAAGCTCAAGCCCAAGCCCAAGCCAAAGGTAACTCGAGCTCGACTCGACACGTTTACACCCGTAATAGAAACATAAACTCAAGTGGCAATGATTGCATGGGATGAGTCGGCATACTTCTTTCGACCACCCCTGCCGCTTACTCCAGCTTTTCCAGATTTTGTGGAAGTGTCACCAGTAACTCCAGGAGATGCAGTGGCCACGAGTTCCCTTTCTATTATAGAGACAGTAAAAATTATATAATAAGCAATATAAAATAAAGAAATTAACTTAATGGTGTTCATCAATAAAGAATCTTTAGAATTTTATCAATGCACCTAGACGAAGCTCTTCCATTTTTCTCATATACTGATCAAGCTGTTGGATATAGGTGTCAACCTACAGATATTTCAGCTGAGTTATATAGCTGAAGTCCAGATTAACATATGATATATATAGTGAAGAGAAACTTGGAACAAAAAATTCCGGGGAAATTTACCGACATAGCACACAATTCATATGTATTTACATATCTGACACCAAAACTTACATATTGACATACATAGCACTATGCTACTTTAAAACTAAGCATGAAAATGTGTATTTCATTTTTAAAAAGTGATAATAGTGCTACGTTTTGATTTGACATTAAATGTTTGAGTGCCATATGCGTAAATATGTAAGTTTAGGTGTGAGATATGTAAATACATAAGAATTGTGTACTATGTTTGCACATGAACCAAAATTATTTCAAATGGCGGAGATAAGGCAGAAGCAAAAGCAAATGAACTACCTACCTAACAAATAATGGTGGATCTCAACATGAAATGTTAAATAAATTATTGTGTTTTTTAATGTTATAATAATGAAGTAATGACAGAGTACAATAGACAAGAAGTTCGACTAATGCTTTTATCAGGGAAGGCATATTAAGAGACCTCTTTGCATCGATTTTTAACTTCCATCAAAATTGCAAAGATAGCAAATACTTCGAAAAATAATAAACTTCTGTCTCTAATAATAAGCTAAATTCTTTGTAAAGTAGAAGATGCTCACGAAGGACTAAATTATTAATGAACTTTGAAGGTTACCAAATGATGCCATAAAAAAAGAAAAAAGGCATTTACATACATACCATATCTAACACCAAAACTTTAATATTTACATTCATAACACTCAAATCTATAGGATCACATTAATATACCACCTTTACTAACTTCTTAAAAGTCAAATGCCTCTTTTTTACGCACAGGCTTGCTTATAGTACCAAGGTGTAGTAAATGCAAATATCAAACTTTAGGTGTTCGACATGTAAACCCATAAGAATTATGGGGTACGCATGTAATTTCTCAAAAATAAAATATTGGGTCCAAGGTACCCTTATGATAGAATAGAACACATTATAATAGGGTGTCAAAACAATCTTACATACCATATCGTATGCCTGAGCCGCCAAAGCCACTTTTTCATCGGCAATACGAATGCAATGGTTTTGTGCATCAATGGCTTCATAAGAAAATTTGATGAGCGACATGTCAGGTGCGACATTACCAGTTTCAATTCCACGCTTAATTTCATCTATTTCTTGCCCGCAGTGTTGTTCAGTCTGCCGCTGGCAACCTGCAAAAATACACATTATACAAGTGTTTACCCGCGCATACATGCAACACAAGCCAGGAACGACGCATTTCAAACATAAGACAGCAAGTACCCGAACATCCTTGCACAAACAGAAACAAAAAACTATGATTCATAACTAGCGGTCAAAAATGCTTTTATCAATTACAGCATAAGCCTTTAAAAAAAATATTACATGCATGCCACTCAATCCTTTTGTATTCACATATCTAAATTTCAATTTTTACATACATGCCACCTTGCACGTGCATGAAAATGAGTATTTTGCTTTTTAAAAATTCAAAGTGGTATTTTTGATGTGAAAAGAAATATTTGGGTGGTACAAATGTTAAAATTAAAATATAGGTGATAGATATGTTAATGTATATGAATTTGGTGGCATGTATGTAAAGGTGGGATCACCGTTCAAAAAAGCATCAAACTGAGCTCGATGTCTTTTGCAAAGGAAAAAAGTCTAACATCATCCAAAGCCTGAGCAAGCATAAAACAAAAGATAAAGAGCATTCTCTTCTTCAACAGGCCCGTTTAAGAAAAAAGCAGAGCCGAAGGAGCTATCCCATAGTTCGTTCAATGCTAGATGTTGAACTAAAGTGATTCAATCATCAACAAGCTGATAAAGCATTAAGCATATAACTGACGATTTCTTGCCACTAGTTCAATAAAAATCTGAAGGCTAGGTTACTCGCATGCATCCTTCAACAAGTTCGCCAAAGCATAAACCTATGATTGAAGGCATGCTCACTTATTTGACAAATCCGCAGAGGCAATTCAGGTTAATTTCTTCATCGAGCCCATCAAAACAGTAAAAGCAAAGTGCAAAATTCAAGTTCAATATCTAAGCCAAATATGTGAGAACAAGTTAGAGGCAATGTCAACTAGAATTGGCCTATAATGTTATAAGCTTGCAAATTTAGCTCAAAATTATATTTTTCATCGCCATCCAATTAGCATTCCCGGAGATGCGTAAAGTGAAGCCCTCAACATGGTATCCAAATACATTTTTGGAGATTCACAGGTCAATCAGTTTTGCAACAAACATGATCCACATCAAGCGCGCACCACATTTGTTGGGAAGAATTTGTTTACATTTTAAAAAAATAAATTATGAAAAATTATTAATTAGGTTAATTAAATATTAAATCCTCACATATTTGTCTGCTTCCGCTCTTGCTCTCGCTCGATGGCATAACTGTTTGTGCCTATGTTCTAAGTCAAAGCCGCAAGATAGGGTTGTAAATCCTTCATTCACACTATCTCGGTGGTTCTCCTTTCATTCTGTTTACTGGGAACGCATGAAATCCCTCTGCCATAGCAAAAAGATCGCAAACTTGTCTGCGTCTCCGATGCAATTCGCATATCCACGGAAGCCTTGCCACTCTTCAATACACACAGGTTTGCACTATTCCTCCACTTTGTCTTCCTTCATCTTGCGAATTCTCCTGTTATAAGTTGCAATCCACTCTATAACCTCCCTGTTCAACAACGAAGCCTCAACCCCTTTCCACTCTTTCAAACATAAACGCCAAAAAAGCCTTTACATGCTGCCTTCTTCCGCAACGCCTCGCGCGGTGCCTCCCTAATCTTCTTCGTTTGCTCTGCAAACCCTTTATCAATTTTGCCTCTCGTGTGAGCCCTTTTAATTGATTGAAGCCTTCTCCTGTTCACGCGAACCAAACACCGGAAGACTTCGTGTGATCCCGCTCCTCCCTGCACAATTTCGTTTGATCCACCGTTTAAACCGAACAGAGCCTTCGCGCGATCCCGCCCTATTCTCCTCTTTGCAACACCTCCCTTAAGGATCGATCTATGCCTCAGCCCACACGATCCTTCCCTGTGCGATCATTTGCACTAGCCTANTATCAATTTTGCCTCTCGTGTGAGCCCTTTTAATTGATTGAAGCCTTCTCCTGTTCACGCGAACCAAACACCGGAAGACTTCGTGCGATCCCGCTCCTCCCTGCACAATTTCGTTTGATCCACCGTTTATACCGAACAGAGCCTTCGCGCGATCCCGCCCTATTCTCCTCTTTGCAGCACCTCCCTTAAGGATCGATCTATGCCTCAGCCCACACGATCCTTCCCTGTGCGATCATTTGCACTAGCCTANCATTACAAATATGACATTTTAGCCGTATGAAAACTTTCAAAATCAAATTTGATTAATTAACGTCTTCATTTTGAAAATAATCACTAATCTGACAATCAAATAACTTGAAATAACACTAATCAAAAAATTATGATTTAATAAGGTAAAGCAATTGATTAAATTATTATTTTTATTATTAAAGCACTATTTAATAATCACTTAAATGTATAACACATTGGCCGAAAGCAAAAATCAAGAATACCGATATATTGGGTTCAGATGATTCCCCTGCTCTAAAAAGAACGGAGCAAAAGCTCATAAACAAGCTGAGTTTAATTTGAGAGTTTTATATTGCTCAAATCTAGTCCTAAACTATTAAAATTGGCCCAAATTAATTATCTGAATGAGTTTTATAATGAAACTTAGAACCAACAGATAACTTTGATAGCATATAGAAATAATAATTTTAAACAGAATTTCATTTTATTACTCTGTTGCCATATATAATAAATTATTTTAATATTTAATTAATGAGGAACAAATCATATTTATATGTAAGAAAATTTTGTGCCCCTCCTTGATTAAAAATATTTTTTAATATACTAATGAGTGACAAACCATAAAAATAATAAAAAAATTAAATTATATAGGAACTTAAACCCCACTTGGCCTCCATTTTTCCATAAATTCGATTGGAAACTAATGCATGGAAGCGGGTTAGAGGGAAATAAATACACACGCAGCTTTACGTGCATAATAACCCCTCAATAACCTCCGCATCGGGGTTATTGGGAGGTTATTGGGGTATTAATTCTAATATTCATATGTGGTATTGCGGGGTTAATGGAGTACGCACACAGAGCTGCCTGCGAATTCCACGTAGAAATATTTTCCCAATATGCAGTACAAGTGGGTTAAATAAAATGAAATTTTTGGCCTTGGTATTAATTCGGATATTTTGTTCAGTACAACATAATCTCCACTCGCATGCAACGGAAGTCGGCAACCTCTCCACATGGCAAATGGTCCCCCGCCATCCTTGTCATAACAACCCAACAAAATCTTCACCACTATACTTTGTGTATTTGCAGCAACAACTCTTTCCTCTCTCATCTCAATGCTTACCAAATGCCCTTCTCATTCATAATAAGGTGTACCTTCCTTTGTGTAGCACGCCAGAACCATTCCTATCCCACTATTAATCAAATTTCTGATCACCAATATCAAACCACATGCAAATACAGCTCTCACACCTGATAATTATCCTTTATAGAGTTCTCAAATCATGAAGTTATTCACTGCAAATGGCTTTGAAGGCACAACAACAAGGGATTATACTCCATTNTAAACATGTTGGGGGGTGTAACATCAAAATTTCATTACAAATATGACATTTTAGCAGTATGAAAACTTTCAAAATCAAATTTGATTAATTAACCTCTTCATTTTGAAAATGATCACTAATCTGACAATCAAATAACTTGAAATAACACTAATCAAAATGTTATTATTTTATAAGGTAAAGCAATTGATTAAATTATTATTTTTATTATTAAAGCACTATTTAATAATTACTTAAATGTATAACACATTGGCCGAAAACAAAAATCAAGAATTCCAACATATTGGGTTCAGATGATTCCCCTGCTCTAAAAGAACGGAGCAAAATGTCACGGACAAATAGTCCCACATTGGTTAGGTTTAGGGCCGAAAAGTAATATTTAAATCTTGGGCTGCCCACCACCCATAAAGGAAGGCTCTTTTGGGAGGTGACAAGTGGCATCATAGCAGATTATTGTCTGTCATGTGTGTGGACTCTCCTTGGTCCAGTGGGACCTTCGGTGGAGCCGATCCCTGAAGCTCATGTGTGTGGACTCTCCTTGGTCCAGTGGGACCTTTGGTGGAGCCGATCCGTGACGAGGGCGTCACGTGATTCGGTGGAGGAGAATGTCACAGACAAATAGTCCCACATTGGCTAAGTGTAGGGCCGAAAAACAATATTTAAGTCCTGGACTGCCAACCACCCACAAGGGCTCTTTTGGGAGGTGACAAAAAGCTCAAATTAATTTATGTGTCATCAACAAGCAGAGTTTAATTTGAGAGTTTTATATTGCTCAAATCTAGTCCTTAACTATTAAAATTGGCCCAAATTAATTATCTGAATGAGTTTTATAATTAAAGTTAGAACCAACAGTTAACTTTGATAGTGTATAGAAATAATAATTTTAAACAGAATTTCATTTTATTACTCTATTGCCATATATAATAAATTATTTTAATATTTAATTAATGAGGAACAAATCATATTTATATGTAAGCAAATTTTGTGCCCCTCCTTGATTAAAAATATTTTTTAACATACTAATGAGTGACAAACTATAAAAAGAATAAAAAATTTAAATTATATAGGAACTTAAACCCCATTTCCCCTCCATTTTTCCATAAATTTGATTGGAAACTAATGCATGGAAGCGGGTTAGAGGAAAATAAATACACACACAGCTTTCTGTGTATAATAACCCCTCAATAACCTCCGTTTCGGGGTTATTGGGGGGTTATTGGGAGGTTATTGGGGTATTAATTCCAATAACCTATAACCAACCTCAATAACCTTCGTGAATTCTATTTCGATCTTATTCATAGGTTATTATATGGGATATCACGGGGTTAATGAAGTACGCACACAGAGCTTCATGCGTATTCCACGTAGAAATATTTTCCCAATATGTAGTACAAGTGGGTTAAATAAAATGAAATTTTTGGCCAAAGTATTAATTCGGATATTTTGTTCAGTACAACATAATCTCCACTCTCATGCAACGGAAGTTGGCAACCTCTCCACATGGCAAATGGTCCCCCGCCATCCTTGTCATAACAACCTAACAAAATCTTCACCACTATACTTTGTGTATTTGCAGCAACAACTCTTTCCTCTCTCATCTCAATGCTTACCAAATGTCCTTCTCATTCATAATAAGGTGTACCTTCCTTTGTGCAGCATGCCAGAGCCATTCCTATCCCACTACTAATCAAATTTCTGATCACCAATATCAAACCACTTGCAAATACAGCTCTCATTCCTATCCCACTACTATCCTTTTTGGAGTTCTCAAATCATGAAGTTATTCACTGCAAATGGCTTTGAAGGCACAACAACAAGGGATNTGATAAAGTTGAAATGATTTCCGCCATCCAAATATCAACTTTTTTACAGTGCCTTGCACGGGGGCGATAGAATAAAGTGACAGGATTCCACTTCAGTGATTAAAGTATAAAAAAGGATTAGTTTTTAAGTTTTCAAAGCGACAACCAGAGCCCAACTTACTGCAATCATAAATGTGCGAGACAATCCATAATTGAGCCGTTGGTCAACGATCNAAATATCAACTTTTTTACAGTGCCTTGCACAGGGACGATAAAATAAAGTGACAGGATTCCACTTCAGTGATGAAAGTATAAAAAAGGATTAGGTTTTTTTGTTTTCAAAGCAACAACCAGAGCCCAACTTACTGCAATCATAAATGTGCGAGACAATCCATAATTGAGCCGTTGGTCAACGATCAAACGTGAGAACAATGGTGAGTTTTTAACACTAGCGTTGGAGGTAGCTTACCTGTCTCTGCTTTCTGAGACATGACATGTCATCATGGTCATGAAAAGCAGTCCAATGGTNAAATGGTGAGTTTTTAACACTAGCGTCGGAGGTAGCTTACCTGTCTCTGCTTTCTGAGACATTACATGTCATCATGGTCATGAAAAGCAGTCCAATGGTCTTCCATTTCTCTCAGAAAGTGAGAAGATATCTCCTCCTCCACTCCATTTCAGGTGATCGTAGCTGCCTTCCGCCTCCACCGGACGCCGATATAAGCCTTGCTGTAGATCGCCGGAGGTGGTGGAGGCTACGGCATCAATGGTGAACGTGTTCAAGTGCGATCATTTAGCACCCCCTGATCCGTAACTCCGATGAATGTGACAATCAAAAAGCATATTTCGATCACTCTTTGACTTTCACCGCCGGCCTTCACACGCTGCCGATCCCGTCTCCATTTTGCAAGTCGTTGATCCATCGATGCCCTTCCTAACAAGTTCCCGGTGCTCCCAATGAGGGTTCGCCGCGACTACCTCACATCTGCTTCGTCAACGTTCACAAGCCGTTGGACACGTCGGCAGAGATATCCCGTCGTGTCTTTCACACTTCTTCATCGTCTAGTGTTTCGGGGACAGTGTGNATTCGCCGCGACTACCTCACATCTGCTTCGTCAACGTTCACAAGCCGTCGGACACGTCGGCAGAGATATCCCGTCGTGTCTTTCACACTTCTTCATCGTCTAGTGTTTCGGGAACAAGAGTNCTCGCCGGCCTTCACACGCTGCCGATCCCGTCTCCATTTTGCATGTCGTTGATCCATCGATGCCCTTCCTAACAAGTTCCCGGTGCTCCCAATGAGGGTTCGCCGCGACTACCTCANTAATACGACCAAAAAAGCTAACCCCAAAAAGAGTCTCTTGTTCTCCTTTTGAATTTATCATCTAATTCTTTGATTTTTAGATGTCACATCCTCTCGCCTTCTCCCATAATCAATGATGAAAATTTCAGATGAAACTGCTTTCTCTGATTGCTCCGTTTCAAATAATATCATAGTTAAAGAAAAGGAATAATTTTTGGTAATATTTTTTTATTTCAACAGGAGATTTAAATAATAAGGATTAAATTTGGTAGTTTAAAAGTCTTAGGGTTATGAATGGGCTTAAATAGTAGTATTTTTATTTCAACAGGGGGGGTTTAAATGTCTAAGATTAAATCAGATAATTGATTAGTGTATATTTTATTTCGATCAAATCATTAGCAGTTTTTTACTAATATTATAGATGTTTTAATAATGCACATGAAAAAGGCATGTCCTATATAAAATAAACAAATAAATGTACCCCAACATAGTGCTAATGACAGTAAGAATTCCAGCTATGATATTTTTGTTAGAAACAGAAGAGGATAAAGGAATTCAAAGACGGTTCACAAGAATAATTAAGATTTTTTACTTTATTTTCCTTTGGTTAGCTCAATAATAAGTAAGATTTTTACTTCATTTTCCTTTGGTTGTGATNATGGTTCACAAGAATAATTAAGATTTTTACTTTATTTTCCTTTGGTTTGCTCAATAATAAGTAAGATTTGTACTTCATTTTCCTTTGGTTGTGATTGTGGCATCTGCCATGCTAAACTGGATGCACCACACAACTAGGGCTGCTATATGTTACAAAATTAAAAGATCCGAGCAATCAATGAAATAAGACTAAAAAAAGTGATTTATCAACTAATGATTTGGATCATGACCCCTAAAATTCATAAAATAACCCTTCTATTCGCATCTTTTAACCTTAAGTTCAAGCTATTTATTAAATATCTAAGTTTGCAACGATAATATTTATTCATGTTATCTTTAGATGAATAGGTGAATGAACATGGCCATCTCATTCATTTATTCTTGTAGAATAAGCATGCAAATAATAATAATAATAGCAATAAAAATTACAGGTTCAAATTCCAAGAAACTTGCATTTTCCAACTGAAAATCACACATATGAATTCACTCCTTTTAAGCTTCAGACCAACATAAAAAATATTACAAGTAGCTCTAGTAAAGCAACTAATGATTACATTTTGGTTAAGAGCTTTAACCAAAATTTCAAGCATTAATTTTTCATCTGATAACACATTTGAAGTTCTAGCCTTCGTAAAAAGTTTAACCCTGTCAATCATATGTAATTTTAATCAAGTAGCCCTTTGTAATGTTTAAGTTGTGCTTAGGCACAGCTGTCTTTCGAAAAAAATGCAAAGGTGGAAACAGTATAACACATGCAAATATGATTCACCCCTAAGACCATAAAATAGTAAATAAAAATTAGAAAAATTAATTACAATTACATAATGATGATCATTATTCTGAAGCATATAGTATTGTTATTTTAATAATTAACAGTAAGATATCAAATTTATTGATAAGGACAAATAAAAATTTGACTTTTGATAGAACAAAATGAAGGAAAGTATACTAACAGCTACAGAAGAAACAAACAGATAAAGTTGAAATGATTTCCGCCATCAAATATCAACTTTTTTACAGTGCCTTGCACAGGGACGATAAAATAAAGTGACAGGATTCCACTTCAGTGATGAAAGTATAAAAAAGGATTAGGTTTTTTTGTTTTCAAAGCAACAACCAGAGCCCAACTTACTGCAATCATAAATGTGCGAGACAATCCATAATTGAGCCGTTGGTCAACGATCAAACGTGAGAACAATGGTGAGTTTTTAACACTAGCGTTGGAGGTAGCTTACCTGTCTCTGCTTTCTGAGACATGACATGTCATCATGGTCATGAAAAGCAGTCCAATGGTCTACAATTTCTCTCAGAAAGTGAGAGGATATCTCCTCCTCCACTCCATTTCAGGTGATCGTAGCTGCCTTCCGCCTCCACCGGACGCCGATATAAGCCTTGCTGTAGATCGCCGGAGGTGGTGGAGGCTACGGCATCAATGGTGAACGTGTTCAAGTGCGATCATTTAGCACCCCCTGATCCGTAACTCCGATGAATGTGACAATCAAAAAGCATATTTCGATCACTCTTTGACTTTCACCGCCGGCCTTCACACGCTGCCGATCCCGTCTCCATTTTGCAAGTCGTTGATCCATCGATGCCCTTCCTAACAAGTTCCCGGTGCTCCCAATGAGGATTCGCCGCGACTACCTCACATCTGCTTCGTCAACGTTCACAAGCCGTCGGACACGTCGGCAGAGATATCCCGTCGTGTCTTTCACACTTCTTCATCGTCTAGTGTTTCGGGAACAAGAGTGATAGCATTGGCGATCGCAGGAAGTTTTGCTGTTATTAAAAAAATGGAGACTTTACAAACATTACACCCAAACATTCTTATATTATAAATTTTACATTCAAACTTATCAATTTACATTTAAACGACCTAAAATATATATCTCCCAAAAAATAATATTTCTCGTTAAAATTATTAACACCAGTTTTCTTGGTCTCGTCCTCCATCTATGAGGGAAAAAATATTAGCTCAAAATAACTGATGCATCAGTACTTCAATAAGGAGGTGTCACATATACAATGGTATGAGAGGAGGGAGGGAAGGAGTATCCCGTTTAAGTTGATCATATCTAAAACCTACCAAACAACAATAATAACAAGTTTAAATCCTACAGATGTTAAGTCTTATTACGGGATTTGAAAGAACTGAGGATCGTGATGGGGGGCAATGGGAGATAGACAAGGGCTACTGTATAGTCTAAATATAGGCCCTCTTCAATAGGACCTGCATCGGAAGAGTGAACTAGCAACCATGCAACGTAAGTGCCTACCACCCTAGGTGGCAGGCCGGCCAACATGGGTTGGCCACTTGCAAACTGCTAACCCAACAATTGGGCTGGCCATCACCAAGCAGCCATCCAATATGAGCCAACAACTAACACCCAACCACCCCAACTGACCGACCACCATGGATTGGCCAGAGAACACCCCTGGCCCGACCACTATTGGCCAACCACCTGACGTCGACAAATCAACAACGAGAAAACTTTAAGAATGCAAATTCCAAGCATTAGAAAGGACCATTTATCCCCACTCCTTCGCTTGGCACATGAATATTGATGTGTGTTTGAAAATTTGCGATGGTAGAGTAACACACACTCAGATAAAAAGGGAAAGAACATGTGATGACACCAGTAGTTTTTATGTGGAAAACCCGTAAATAAAAAAAACCACGAGACCTGACCCAACTATAAAAATTCACTATAGGTTGATGATTACAAAAATCCATTGTCTCGCAGACGGGAAGGGTAACTATTTTTTTCAGATTACAGTGTCGACTAACGACATGTGGTTGGTAGTGATTGACGATGGTGGTTTTGCGGTGGTCGACGACGGTTGATGGTGATCGACGAAGCTTGAAGGGATTGACGGGGGTTGAAGTAGTCAACGGCGATCGGTGGTTGATGATGTTGGTGGTTGTTGAGGGAGATCGACAGAGGTCAACGGCGGTCGTCGGCTACCGACGGCGATCAGCGGTGATGCTGAGCTGCAGCTTCTCCTCAAAACCTTAGGGTCTCTCTCTAGGCTTCTTGTCTCCTCTCATGTGAAAGGTGTGGGTCTATTTATAGTGCTCTATGTGCAATTAATGCAGGAATATGAACCATTTTGATCGGACGGTCCGGAGAGCTTTCCTCAATCATACAACATTTAATGGACATTTGAGTGCTTCAATGATGTCAAAATTAAGTGATCCTGGGCTCATTGGATTCATCTTGTCGAGCCGCTCGATTCGAGTATAAACTTGTCATATTCGACAACCGTTTGACCTTCCAAATGTGTCTGGAAATCTTCTAATTGTTGTTCAATGATTTGATCTGGGCTTGATTTGACTCAGATTTGAGTAATTTTCATATCATTAGATCCGTCTCATCGAGCCGGTCAGTTTGACTATAAGTTTGCTGAAATCAGAGCTCTGGATTAACTTGCTCTCCTTCTCCATCACTTGTAATCCTATCTCGCGTGGAATAATAGGGTCAAGCCCAAGGGCACCCCTCTTTGTAGCATATAAGTGACAACAACTACCTTATTCGATGGATTCCAGTAGATTGGAGCTTCAGAGATGTCGCTTTCGATGCCATGTAGGAGGAAAGACGAGTTACCATATTCAATTGCTTCACGTAGGAGCCTAAAGAGAAAGCCGTGAACTCCAGAGGTCTGCACGTTGTGATCCAAACTTTTAGATCTTTGTACGATGCGATCATGCTGTTTGCCTTTCCAAGCTAGCCCTATATGTGATTGTATCACGGCGTTTTGCTAACAAGAGGCCCGCAGTGTCTATGATTTTAATGGGAAGTGTTCTTTTTTAGGAAATATAACTTCTTAGACGCTTTAAATGTAAATTTATGAGTTTTGACTGTGAAATTTATAATATAAAGTTTTGGGTGCCATGCATAATATTTTAACCACCCAAATTTTAAATATAATATTCTAATTAAAAATTTAAATTATAGCTATCACCTTTTACCCCATTTTTGAAGGCTGAGTGAAAATTTTGAAAATATCAAAATTTTGAGGGCTATAATTAATAACAATTCGAGTCGATGCATTTTTGATGCTTTAAACTCGTGCACGAAAAAATATATTTCACTATTAAAAGGTGGTAATAGTACTTATTTTTTATGTTTTATTTAAGATTTGAGTGTTACACGTGTAAATATGAAAATTTAGAAGTGTGAAATGTAAATACATAAGAATTATGTATGTAAATGCCAGGCTAAATAAAAAGATTTTTTTCATGAAGTATATGGGCAAAAACAATTTTTTTTTATACTAAAAAAGGGGCATTTACATACCTACAATCCAATTACAAATTTGCATATCTAAAACCTAANATGATAATAGTACTTATTTTTTATGTTTTATTTAAGATTTAAGTGTTACGTGTATAAATATGAAAATGTAGATGTGTTAAATGCAAATACATAAGAATTATGTGCTATGCAAATGAAGTATATGAAGTGTATAAATATGAAAAGATTTTTTTCATGAAGTATATGCGCAAAAATCAATTTTTTTATACTAAAAAAGGGGCATTTACATACCTACAATCCAATTACAAATTTGCATATCTAAAACCTAAACTTCACTTTTTATGATTCATGTCATGATTTTTTCGACAAGTTTTACGCTGGCTCTAAACTTCACTTTTTATACTTAAAAAAATTTTATCAAGCAATAATCATATAAAAAAATTAAATGTAAATGCAAAGAAAAAAATAAAAGCCACAGCAAATATTTATCTTTGCTGCTGAGAAGATGCCAAAACCATACATTAATCTGCATGTTTAAGCANAAAGCCGTGAACTCCAGAGGTCTGCACGTTGTGATCCAAACTTTTAGATCTTTGTACGATGCGAACATGCTGTTTGCCTTTCCAAGCTAGCCCTATATGTGATTGTATCACGGCGTTTTGCCAACAACAAGAGGCCCGCAGTGTTCATGATTTTAATGGGAAGTGTTCTTTTTTAGGAAATATAACTTCTTAGATGCTTTAAATGTAAATTTATGAGTTTTGACTTTGAAATTTATAATATAAAGTTTTGGGTGCCATGCATAATATTTTAACCACCCAAATTTTAAATATAATATTCTAATTAAATTTTTCATTATAGCCATCACCTTTTACCCCATTTTTGAAGGCTGAGTGAAAATTTTGAAAATATCAAAATTTTGGGGGCTATAATTAAAAACAATTCGAGTCGATGCATTTTTTATGCTTTAAACTCGTGCACGAAAAAATATATTTCACTATTAAAAGGTGATAATAGCACTTATTTTTTATGTTTTATTTAAGATTTGAGTTTTACGCGTGTAAATATGAAAATATAGATGTGTGAAATGTAAATACATAAGAATTATGTGCTATGTAAATGCCGGCTAAATAAAAAGATTTTTTTCATGAAGTATATGCGCAAAAATAATTTTTTTTATACTAAAAAAGGGGCATTTACATACCTACAATCCAATTACAAATTTGCATATCTAAAACCTAAACTTCACTTTTTATACTTAAAAGTTTTTATCAAGCAATAATCATATAAAAAAAATAAATGTAAATGCAAAGACAAATATACAAGCCACAGCAAATATTTATCTTTGCTGCTGAGAAGATGCCAAAACCATACATTAATCTGCATGTTTAAGCACAAAAGAAACAAAATGAGAAATAAATAAAAAGACAAACAGAACAACAGAAACAAAACAGATCCATCTTCAGAAGCTTCAGCTCTTCCTACCGAAAGGTCCAATGGACAAAAAGCTGACAGTTTTTCAGAATTGTTTCGCAGGGAATTACATAATGCACCAAAAAGAAAATAACATTATTAGTGTCATCAGGCAAGAATCATTGTACAAATGGAAAACCATTGATGATTACAATTTTGATTATTGAAGAGCTGACTGGATCTAACTATTTTCCAACTTCAGGTAGAGAGTAACATTCAGTGCTTACAACGGTAACTTCCTCATAAATTGCAGCTAAAAGTTAGAAACAACTCAATCATGCAGAAACTTCTAAGGAACTCTTATTTTACAGATTGATTATGCACAGAGCAGATTTATGGCTAGAGGATTCAAAGCACCAGATCTCATAACTAAAGCTCCTTTTAAGGGCTTCCTCTGCGCCGCCAATTCTCACTTACCTTTCCGACGCTTCGGCAGCCCGACACAATTAGGACAATACCATTTCCCTTTTGGTTGTTCTTTCAAACCGACGCACCCATAATGGAACCATTCGATCTTGCACTGAAGAATGTTGGAACCAAGTAATTAGCATAAGCGAAGCGAAGGATTGGCAAAGAAATGGAAAAGTGATACGAGAAATATGTACATCAGGGTTATCACAGGCGACCATCTCCCCATAGCTGACTTGCTTGCAGAAGCAGTAAGNGCCTCATAAATTGCAGCTAAAAGTTAGAAACCACTCAATCATACAGAAACTTCTAAGGAACTCTTATTTTACAGATTGATTATGCACAGAGCAGATTTATGACTAGAGGATTCAAAGCACCTGATTTCATAACTAAAGCTCCTTTTAAGGGCTTCCTCTACGCCGCCAATTCTCACTTACCTTTCCGACGCTTCGGCAGCCCAACACAATTAGGACAATACCATTTCCCTTTCGGTTGTTCTTTCAAACCGACGCACCCATAATGGAACCATTCGATCTTGCACTGAAGAAGGTTTGGACAAAGTAATTAGCATAAGCGAAGCGAAGGATCAGCAAAGAAATGGAAAAGTGATAGGAGAAATATGTACATCAGGGTTATCACAGGCGACCATCTCCCCATAGCTGACTTGCTTGCAGAAGCAGTAAGTGGGTTCATTTGGGTCGACCGGTAATTCCAAGTCTATGTTCGGAAGCTCCACCGCCACTTGTCGGGCCCTATCATAACCCATAGAAAACGTGAAAAGCGAGCAAAATTGATTAATCCTATATAATAGGAATTAAGGGTGTAACCAGCCAAGCTAACTCGTGAGCCAACTCAGGCTCAACTTGAGAAGTGGCCGAAAGCTTAGTTCAACAAGCTAACAAGCCAAAAAGCTCAGTCCAACACTGACGCAACTCATTAAAAAAATAATAATATTAAAAATGAAAACTTTATCTGTATAAGTTCCTAAAAATGTTTGAAAATTTATATTTTATATCAAGTAATTTTTTATTATTTATCTACTCAATTATCATTCTAATTGTCATTTTATTATAATACTAGCCTGAATTAATATTATGTTCTCTCTTCGTAATAAACAAGCNAAAAACGTGAAAAGCGAGCAAAATTGATTAATCCTATATAATAGGAATTAAGGGTGTAACCATCCAAGCTAACTCGTGAGCCAACTCAGGCTCAACTTGAGAAGTGGCCGAAAGCTGAGTTCAACGAGCTAACAAGCCAAAAAGCTCAGTCCAACACTGGCGCAACTCATTTAAAAAAATAATAATATTAAAAATGAAAACTTTATCTGTATAAATTCCTAAAAATGTTTGAAAATTTATATTTTATATCAAGTAATTTTTTATAATTTATCTACTCATTGTTCATTCTAATTGTCATTTTATTATAATACTAGCCTGAATTAATATTATGTTCTCTCTTCGTAATAAACAAGTTGGCTTGTGAGCCTGCCCAAACTCGCAAAATTAAGGTCAAACTCAATTAATTACTCAAGCTCAAGCCCAAGCCCAAGCCAAAGGTAACTCGAGCTCGACTCGACACGTTTACACCCGTAATAGAAACATAAACTCAAGTGGCAATGATTGCATGGGATGAGTCGGCATACTTCTTTCGACCACCCCTGCCGCTTACTCCAGCTTTTCCAGATTTTGTGGAAGTGTCACCAGTAACTCCAGGAGATGCAGTGGCCACGAGTTCCCTTTCTATTATAGAGACAGTAAAAATTATATAATAAGCAATATAAAATAAAGAAATTAACTTAATGGTGTTCATCAATAAAGAATCTTTAGAATTTCATCAATGCACCTAGACGAAGCTCTTCCATTTTTCTCATATACTGATCAAGCTGTTGGATATAGGTGTCAACCTANATGCAGTGGCAGCGAGTTCCCTTTCTATTATAGAGATAGTAAAAATTATATAATAAGCAATATAAAATAAAGAAATTAATTTAAATGGTGTTCATCAATAAAGAATCTTTAGAATTTCAACAATGCACCTAGACGAAGCTCTTCCATTTTTCTCATATACTGATCAAGCTGTTGGATATAGGTGTCAACCTACAGATATTTCAGCTGAGTTATATAGCTGAAGTCCAGATTAACATATGATATATATAGTGAAGAGAAACTTGAACAAAAAATTCCGGGGAAATTTACCGACACAGCACATAATTCATATGTATTTACATATCTGACACCAAAACTTACATATTGACATACATAGCACTATGCTACTTTAAAACTAAGCATGAAAATGTGCATTTCATTTTTAAAAAATGATAATAGTGCTACGTTTTGATTTGATATTAAATGTTTGAGTGCCATATGCGTAAATATGAAAGTTTAGGTGTGAGATATGTAAATACATAAGAATTGTGTACTATGTATGCACATGAACCAAAATTCTTTCAAATGGCGGAGATAAGGCAGAAGCAAAAGCAAATGAACTACCTACCTAACAAATAATGGTGGATCTCAACATGAAATGTTAAATAAATTATTGTGTTTTTTAATGTTATAATAATGAAGTAATTACAGAGTACAATGGACAAGAAGTTTGACTGATGCTTTTATCAGGGAAGGCATATTAAGAGAGCTCTTTGCATCGATTTTTAACTTCCATCAAAATTGCAAAGATAGCAAATACTTCGTAAAATAATAAACTTCTGTCTCTAATAATAAGCTAAATTCTTTGTAAAGTAGAAGATGCTCACGAAGGACTAAATTATTAATGAACTTTGAAGGTTACCAAATGATGCCATAAAAAAAGAAAAAAGGCATTTACATACATACCATATCTAACACCAAAACTTTAATATTTACATTCATAACACTCAAATCTATAGGATCACATTAATATACCACCTTTACTAACTTCTTAAAAGTCAAATGCCTCCGCACAGGCTTGCTTATAGTACCAAGGTGTAGTAAATGCAAATATCAAACTTTAGCTATTCGACATGTAAACCCATAAGAATTATGGGGTACGCATGTAAATTTCTCAAAAATAAAATATTGGGTCCGAGGTACCCTTATGATAGAATGGAACACATTGTAATAGGGTGTCAAAACAATCTTACATACCATATCGTACGCCTGAGCCGCCAAAGCCACTTTTTCATCGGCAATACGAATGCAATGGTTTTGTGCATCAATGGCTTCATAAGAAAATTTGATGAGCGACATGTCAGGTGCGACATTACCAGTTTCAATTCCACGCTTAATTTCATCTATTTCTTGCCCGCAGTGTTGTTCAGTCTGCCGCTGGCAACCTGCAAAAATACACATTATACAAGTGTTTACCCGCGCATACATGCAACACAAGCCAGGAACGACGCATTTCAAACATAAGACAGCAAGTACCCGAACATCCTTGCACAAACAGAAACAAAAAACTATGATTCATAACTAGCGGTCAAAAATGCTTTTATCAATTACAGCATAAGCCTTTAAAAAAAATATTACATGCATGCCACTCAATCCTTTTGTATTCACATATCTAAATTTCAATTTTTACATACATGCCACCTTGCACGTGCATGAAAATGAGTATTTTGCTTTTTAAAAATTCAAAGTGGTATTTTTGATGTGAAAAGAAATATTTGGGTGGTACAAATGTTAAAATTAAAATATAGGTGATAGATATGTTAATGTATATGAATTTGGTGGCATGTATGTAAAGGTGGGATCACCGTTCAAAAAAGCATCAAACTGAGCTCGATGTCTTTTGCAAAGGAAAAAAGTCTAACATCATCCAAAGCCTGAGCAAGCATAAAACACAAGATAAAGAGCATTCTCTTCTTCAACAGGCCCGTTTAAGAAAAAAGCAGAGCCGAAGGAGCTATCCCATAGTTCGTTCAATGCTAGATGTTGAACTAAAGTGATTCAATCATCAACAAGCTGATAAAGCATTAAGCATATAACTGACAATTTCTTGTCACTGGCTCAATAAAAATCTGAAGGCTACGTTACTGGCATGCATCCTTCAACAAGTTCGCCAAAGCATAAAGCTATGATTGAAGGCGTGCTCACTTATCTGACAAGTCCGCAGAGGCAATTCAGGTTAATTTCTTCATCGAGTCTATCAAAACAGTAAAAGCAAAGTGCAAAATTCAAGTTCAATATCTGAGCCAAATAAGAGAGAACAAGTTAGAGGCGATGTCAACTAGAATTGGCCTATAATGTTATAAGCTTGCAAATTTCCCGGAGATGCATAAAGTGAAGCCCTCAACATGGTATCCAAATACATTTTTGGAGATTCACAGGTCAATCGGTTTTGCAACAAACATGATCCACATCAAGCGCGTTACGTTTAAAAAAAAATAAATTATGAAAAATTATTAATTAGGTTGATTAAAATTCAATAATATTAAATCCTCACATATTTGTCTGCTTCCGCTCTTGCTCTCGCTCGATGGCATAACTGTTCGTGCCTATGTTCTAAGTCAAAGCCCCAAGATAGTGTTGGAAATCCTTCATTCACACTATCTCGGTGGTTCTCCTTTCATTCTGTTTACCGAAATGCATGAAATCCCTCTGCCATAGCAAAAAGATCGCAAACTTGTCTGCGTCTCCGATTCAATTCGCATCTCCACAGAAGCCTTGCCGCTCTTCAATACACACAGGTTTGCACTATTCCTCCACTTCGTCTTCCTTCATCTTGTGAATTCTCCTGTTATAAGTCGCAATCCACTCTATAACCTCCCTGTTCAACAACGAAGCCTCAGCCCCTTTTCCACTGTTTCAAACATAAACGCCGTAAAGCCTTTACATGCTGCCTTCTTCCGCACCGTCTCGTGCAGTGTCACACCGCCTCGCGCGGTGCCTCCCTAATCTTCTTCGTTTGCTCTGCAATACCCTCTATCAATTTTGTCTCTCGTGTGAGCCCTTTTAATTGATTGGAGCCTTCTCCTGTTCATGCGAACCAAACACCGGAAGACTTCGTGCGATCCCGCTCCTCCCTGCACAGTTTTGTTTGATCCACCGTTTATACCGAACAGAGCCTTCGCATGATCCTGCCCTGTTCTCCTCCTTGCAACACCTCCCTTAATGATCGATCTATGCCTCAGCCCACACGATCCTTCCCTGTGCGATCCTTTGCACTAGCCTACGTGTTCGAGCTCCTATTCCTGTGCGATCCCGAGAACCTTCTCCCCGCTCTGCCCTAACTTCCTTATGTTAAATCCCTATCGTTCTCTTCACACCAAGCCGGTCCTCATTTAAGCCCAACCTGATAAATTCTTGCCCTACCCGAGCATCTACCAGAGCCATTTCACTATTTATTTTGTTTTAATTTCGTTCTATTTTATTTTATTATTATTGTGTATTGTCGTAAAAAGAAGAAAGAAGAAAAATCTGTCATATAATGTTATCACATTGTTGTCGTCATCATCGTTGGCGGATGAAAGGTATATTTTTGGTCAATGTGGGACAATTTTTTAATGTCCATTCCAGGAAACATGAGTATCCATTCGTGGGGAAACTTCGAAGAAAAACACGGAGTCGTTTGAAAAACTTTTTAAAATTGGGACTTTAAAACGCTCATTCGTGGGAAACTAAGTACTTGTCCGTGAGAATTAAGTACTGTTCGAGGAAAGCAAAGTACCATTCAAGAAAAACTATTTTGCGATCTAACCCTTTTGCGCAGATACATTGAAGAGTCATTGAGTCTTTTAACATTGCAGGTTAAATTTATATCTTTGCACCCCGACCGCAATATCTCACGGCACTGACCATCCCGTCTCTTAAGACAGTTGGGGAAGTTGCTACTCTTCCATGTCCCCAAACAGTGGTTTACACGAATATTTAGAATTTTGGATTTTTAAAATAAAATAAAACACCACTTATTTTAATTTTAAAATGACTTTTAAATTTGAGCTTTTAAAATTTTAGGCTTTTAGGATTTAAAATATTAGGGACCTGGGCTTTCGAATATTTAGGCTCTTCGGGTTTTAAAAATTTCAAGTTCTGGGCTATTAAAATATAAACTTTCAAGGCTAAAAATATTAAGAGTTGAATTTTAAAATTTAAGCTCGTAAATCTAAAAATAATTTGTAATTGAGCCATTCAGACATACTTTTATGGGATTAATCAAATGTGGAATTTTTTTAAAAATTTGAAATTAAAGCTTAAACAATTACAACTGCTAGCGAACTGAAGACAGTCTTTTTTTAAAGCCTAAAATCATAATATTTTTGCAAATACCTTAAGCTTCAAATGACTTCAAAATTTATAAAAATCTCGTGGCATCTCCCAAGTCAAATGCGATATGAGTGCACCTTTAAGACTTAGATGAGTACTACTTGAGATACTTTTGAACTATGTGAGCTATAAGGTGTCTACATAAACAAATCAATTACACATATTTTCAATGCCCGCATGTGCTTCAACCAACGTATAGAATATTCAAATACTAGGTTCGAGAATGCTGCTTCAGCTAATCGGATTGCCTCGTCTGTAAAACAGTTGTATGTCTCACTCAACAAATATAATCCCCCTCCTCGTAAGGACTGAAGTTGACGAGTCTAGTAAGCCCTGATAAATGTTTAAATCATACATAGAATAATTTTAAGTCTAAAACACCTAGTCTGATCCTCCTACCGATAAAGATGGAAGTCGGCGTGACTTATATTTTAAAAAGCTTAAACTAACAAAATAAAATACCCCCTTTCAAAAAAAGACTTTATAATGTTCAATACCCCGATGATGGTCGTATCGATCTAAGATTTCAACTAGAATGTTCAATCTTTTAAATCAGAATTTTCAAACTGATCAATTAAATTCAATCACTTAAAAGCTAAAAGTCAAATTCATCCGTCCTACGCAACAGTTTGTCAATGGTGACAAACTTTTAATTGACTTCAACTCTGAAAGCGCAAATGTCATATTAAATGCACTCCACATTCACAATCAAAACAATCACATACCAGTAAGGACGTGACCCGAGTCATCTATTTGTGTGGTTTGGCTCAAAGACTTCACAAAGTAGCAATTACGATCAGAGCCCTCTAACCAGGTAGTTGTTGTTAAATGACACCATTATATTACGGTTACGAGCGCAGTCTGTATGTTCTCTAATGTTTTTCTACCATTTGAGTTGTGAATCATAAGAGTATAATTGATTGACATAAAACCTTCTGTCAGCTAGGGTCGACTTATATTTGTCCCCATAGACAAGCATCCACCTCATATCTACAAGGATTTCTTGACGACGCAACCCATGACTACCGACAAGAATTCTTCAGTCAAATTGGGTCGACAACCTCCTCTGACTAAGTATATTGCAGACCATGGTGACTGGGGATGACGAAATCATTGGAACTTGATCGGGTTTAATCTTCATTCCCCAACCATCCGTTTCAAGCTTCAAGTGATAAATTTTACAACTTAAATCCAAAATCTACTATTATATGTTGAATATTCAATTTTTAATAACCAACCTTAATCGAAAGTGCTCTCCCATTATCGGGAGAGGTAAACAATCATAGGAACTTGTGCTTATGGAAAACCTTGAATCCCATATCAAAAAGTTCTCACAAAATGAGAGTGAAATCTCTGGGTAGTGTCTTATCTACAATCCAATCTATTTTCTGAAAATTTGACCTTCTACAATCCAATCTATCTTCTTCAAATTTGACCTTCTAAAGCTCTCTCAAATAAAATAAAAAATAAATGCAAAGAGTTATCGGGGAGCCGTCGTGAATTTTCAGAGCCCATAAATTTCTGGCGACTTCGCTGAGGAATGTCTCTCTTTCCATCTTTGGCTAGTTGTGATTGTAATATAATAAAAACAAGACTATAATCAAATTAAAATTTAAATTCCTAATAAAATTTTCAACATCTATGTTATTTTGTCTTTACATTTTTGAATGTGTGGAACATAACTTTACATTATTGATTACATGATCCCCCTCTTTAATTTATGCAAGATGGACCTTCAAAACACTGCTTTCACTGTTCAGCCTGAGCGTGGAGCTAACATGTGCCGCATAGCTAATGTTGTTATCACCAATGGGAACATCAGAGCAACCATTTGTTTTGGTAGCCTAGAATTCCCTGTCAAAGCCCCTACGACCGTCGTCCTGTTCACGTCATGCCTCCACGAGGTCATCTTGCGATGCCTCATTTTGCTACTGCGCCTGCACGTCATGCTCATCGGCTCATGCAAGGCCCAAAAACTGTCAGAGCTAATGCTATTGAGGTTCCACAAAAGTGGTCCTCGGTATTTGAAAAATTGACTACTACCGAAGCCCAGTTATGAGAACTATAGCTGGGCAAAAGATTTCATTGGCGTCTGCTCGCAAGTCTACTAATATATTTGATGCACCTTTCGTGTCAGACACATATGATGCTGAATCTTCTTCATATGGAGGAAAATTAACTCGAAAGAAAAGGAGGAGAAAGAATGTTGAACTGCAAGCTTGAGTTTACGAGTCATTTTAAAATCGAAAAGAGTGATATTTTTATTTTATTTTAAAAGTCCAAAATTTCAAATATTTTAAAGAGGTTAAAAGTGCAAATCATCCAATAATATGTCAGCCTCTCGGCATCAACCCTAGTTCGGGAGCATGTGAGAATGTCAGCCTTCCCAACTATCTTATGAGACAAGCTGGTCAGTGTCATGAGACTATGACACTAAAGACGAGAAACAAAAATATAAATTTAACCCGCGATTTTAAAAGACGCATCGGGCCTTCAATATACATACATAAAAATATTAGATCACAAATTAGTATTTCCCGAAGGTACTTTGCTTTCCCTGAATGATACTTAATTCCCACAGATGGCTCTTCTTCCCAACCTTGTTGATTTCATACTAGAAGCCAATTTGGAAACCCACAAACCAACTTTGTCGCTCTCAGCACAATTTCGTCTATGTTACATCGACTTGTGGTAAATCTCAAAATGAGAGTGCAAGAAAAGGAAAAAAATGTCTCAAATAACATGAAATATGGAATACGCCTTACCGATTTCATCCCATAGCTCGAAAACCTAGCCGGCGACACATTGTCTTGCGTCTACGCACGATCTTGACTCCAACACTGTAGATGGAGTTGCGGGCTCCCTCAACAGAGAGGAATGATGCGAGGGAGGAGGGGAAACGAGAGGATCAAAAGAGGAAGGAGGGAGTGAGACGCGGCTTATTGCAGCTCGTGCGGCTTCCCAGGTGCCGCTCAGCTCGCCTGCTACAACGCAACATCACGATTCTTCTCGCAGAACGAGATGCTTGTGAGATTGAACAAGGAGGGGAATTGGAAGGGGGAAGGGTTTTGAAGCTTTGGAACAAGGATCCCCACCCTTCGACTGAGACTCCTAGGCTTAATATCATGTTAGGCAGTGGCTACAGTAAGAGTACGGGATTAAGGATAATTAAGAGTTTAATTAAATTAATTAAACTTATTACTTCTAATTTTTATATCTTTCAATTTATTAAAACTTATAAAAAGTGTTTCATATCAAATGGATCAATTTGACACGTGGAATTTTATAAAACTAACTCGATTGAAATCTGATGGGTGCGAAAATTGAGGTACATTTTAAGTCACCAAAAAATATATGTAATTTCTCAAAATGGGTTATTACACGTAATTCACAGGAGAGACACAGTAGATTAGGGTAGAGATAGGCGATCGCGGCAAGGAGACACGATGGGGTGACACAACAAGGATCGCGTGCAGCTAGGCAAAAGGAAATTGGGCGAGTGGAGGCATTTCAGAGAAGGGATTTTGTTTGAGAGGCGCATCAAGGAGGAAAAACAATGTTGAGGCTTTAGGACAGGGGACTAAGTGTGAAGGAAGGCTTCAATCGTGTGAACAGGAGGAACAATAGCAATAACTTGCGCGGCCTCGGTAAGGAAGAAGGAAGATCGCCAGGAGAATCGAGAAGGAGATAGAGACATAGGGAGCATTTTGATCATGTAGAGCGGATCACACACGACAGACACAGGGAAGATTGATTATGATACAGGGAAAAAGCAAGGAATGCAGCAACACTATACAAAGAACACAGTGATAGGTTCGAATGGGACGGAGAAGAAGGCGCGACGACTTTAAGGCAGAGTGGGCGAATGTTTCTGAGAGAGAAGTATGCAAGATCGATCGAAGTAAACCAAATTTGGGATTTCAATGTCAAGCGATCACAGGTAGAGAAAAAGAAATTTTTGTGTGTGATTCCAAGTAGGAAAATCAAGGAAGAGAACAAGCGTGACTTGATTCACTTCTGCGGTTGGAAGAGGCGAACAACGTAGTTGAACAACAAACAACAGAAGAAAGAAAAGGAAATGGGGTGTGATTTCTTCAATGTAAGTAAGGATGTTGTGTGAAATAGAGAAGAAAATAGCCAATAAGAGCAAGCAACTTATGAATTCTTTTTTTTTTTTTTTTGGGCAGATTTTGAACAAGAGAACAGTAGCGACAAATAGAGCAAGAACAAGTTGAACGAAAAGGCTTTTTGAACGAAGGGGGAAGGAGTGGAACCAAAAACCGTGCAAATGAGGATGGGGGAGGTTTAGTTCGTGCTTGTAACTGGGAAAGGGCGGGAACAGTTATTTCCTTCAAGCGGGTGACTTTGGCGGGAGAGAAAAGTAGTTATTTAATTTTCTAATGAATTTAATTTTTATTTTCTGTATTTCACTGTCAGCAGTAAATGCCAGTAAAAAAATATCATCAAGCTTGGGAAGTCATGATTCAGAGCGAAGACGGCCGCCACAGAATGCTCAGTAAGCTGTAAAGCAGATACCACACTGAAAATCTAACAGATTTCTGATTTGCAAAACCCAGCTCTTGCTTGAGGATACATTGATAAATAAATAAATAAGAACTTCCTAAGAGAAGAAGCAACACATAAAGAGCATCAGACCTTGAGGGCAAACAAATGATATTACTTTAAGAAGGCTGTTGGACGTCCCGCATTTCAAATTGAGCTACTTGTAAATTGCATGTCACATCTGACTATATACATTCCACATATTATGCTTCTGATTAAACGGGGCAAATTGCCATTACTGATCTCTTCCAAACAATGATTATCCTATAGCATTGAAACCCAAGAGAATGCTAGGTTGAGATGAGTACCAAGGTAAAGAGGATCTTAGTGATAGGAAGTAAAACTGCCGTGTGCATCATTAAAAGAGTAAATAAAGCTAAACTGAGCCTTTTCTCAGCACCTGGAAGTCACTGTTCATAATTTAGTCGTGGAGAACAAGATTTGACATAAAATTATGTAAGAAATAGTCCTAAAAGCCATCAACATTACATGCTTATAGGTTTAAAAACTGGTGGAATATAACAGAAGACACTAAGCAATTTATACCGTTTCATTCAATATGTCGACTATGAAACTCGCACATGACCCATAAGATATAATATGAATGAAAAGCAAAACCAGCATTATCAAAGCGCACAGCGCAACGCGATGCACAAGGCTTTATTTGCTTCAAAGCACAAAGCGCAAAAAAAAGTGTTTCATTCAATATGTCGACTATGAAACTCGCACATGACCCATAAGATATAATATGCATGAAAAGCAAAACCAGCATTATCAAAGCGCACAACGCAACGCGATGCACAAGGCTTTATTTGCTTCAAAGCACAAAGCACCAAAAAAAGCGGCACTTTGATTAACCAAAACACTAATAAGTTATATAAAACTATTAATGTATAAATACATTCAACAACAATAAAAAAACATAAAATATGAAGTAAAAGTTGATATAAAATAAAAATGCATGTGGTACAATACATAACTTGAAGCAAACATGGAGGCAGAACCTACAAATTTAAATTTCGAACAAGTTCTAATAGTTGTTGCAATAGTTAAAAACTTAAAAATTACTAAAAAAGACATGTAAATTAAGTTCACCGAAGCAGGCGTCATGCGCTTCGCTTTGCTTTGCTCGTGAAGTGAGCTTCGAAGCGCACTTTTAAAAACATTGAGCTAAACTACTAACACTACACACATTAGTGAAGCACATAATATGCTCCATATGATGTTTCCAAATATAAAAGGAACTAAATTTACTGTGAAAATTATTTGAGGAAGTGGATGGGTAGGCGAGCGTTGAGATATAAATTTCATACAAGGGAAAAAAAGGATTTGTAAAGACGGCTTACCTAATAAACTCGTATCAAGCTCTCGTATCAATGCATAGGTTCGCTGGAGCATGGCAGGCAAAGATTCCAGACCTGAAGGAAAACTGTTAGCCATACTAACACTGTGCTTAAAAGAAAAAAATAAGAAGCTCCAAGCCAACTGATGCTAGAAGTCAGCCATGCATCAAGCCATTTACAAAAATATATCACAACACAGCTCATATGGCTCCAGGGATAGTATATTAACGGGGGCATTTACATACCTACCAGCCAATTCCTATGTATTTACATATCTAACACCTAAACTCTAATTTTTACATTTAGACCACCCAATTCATTCATATCACATAAAAAATACCACTATTTTAACTTTTAAAATGTGAAATACACTTTTTCATGCATAGCTAAGATGGCACATATGTAAAAATTGAAGTTTATGTGTCAGATATGTAAATACATAACAATTAAGTCGTATGTAAGTAAATCTTCCTATATTAAATAATAGGAACACAATTTTTGCTAGGTAAATTAGTCTTCTAGTTACCTTGTCCCAATTTAAATCAATTTGAAAGAAAGCTACTTGATCATAAGCACTTGATAATGGTGCCGAGGTCTGGTAAGTGATTGAGCATACTGGTGGCCAATTATTTTCAAAGCTTAATACGTACATAGTCATGATCAAGTAATCTGGACTAAGATATTCTTTCATTATTTATTTAATTTATTTTTATTAATTATAAGACGGTTCTATAACAATTATTTTCATGGTAAGGGCTCTATAACTCAGTGTACTTGCAAACTATCCGTTAAAATAGCCTCATCCAGATTGGTTTAAGAGACTTCTGATTAGTTATTTTTCCACTTATATTCCTGAGAATTTTTTTACTCAGCCGCCTTCTTTAGCATGGCATTCTGTCTCCTAAGCCTGCTCAGAAGTGCGTACCTTCTCTCTATGTAAATTCCTCTCACATTTTAAAACAGGTTTCCTTCGTCTTATGCATTTCATTGAGATTAAGGTATTTTATGGCATGATATTCTTGAGATATTGCTTCACATTCTCTTTCGTGATCTTATTGACCACCCCTATCTTCCAGTTTATTCAACGAAAAACTGCACTAACCTCCACCCCTCTCCACTCGTCCACAATGACGCAGAGCTGAGCTTATCCCCATTTATTGGTTTCCTCGAACCGCTATAAGAGCTTAAATACCTGTCTATTGATTTTCAGTTTGTTTTTTTACAACAATATTTAATGCAAGCCGTGAGTATAAACAGTACAAAAAAAAAAAATGTAGCTTTGGTTGGTAATTCTAAAACAAAACAGGAGTTTCACCCTGTTTTTCCTGGGCCATTTCCTGTATCTTTGGATAAGTTTGGTTCGGGTGATTGATTGAGTTGCGAAAACTCTCTGGTTTTGCCATCTCATTAGTTGGTTTGATGCAGTGTCACACAGCCGATCTAACCAACATCTCCTCTAAAAAGCATTAAATTGTAAACCAAATCCACATCCCCGCAAAAAAAGCATCACCTATTTCAACTTAACACCAAAACACACCTACAGGTGATCAAAAACTACCCTCCACTTATGTAAACCAGCAGTTTTTAGCTACCCTAACTCATATTCAATCTCACAATTGCCTACATAACCATAAGTACCACCACCCTCCTAATAAGTTCGCCAGAACTCTTCTTTATAAATGTCCATCATAAGTGTAATTTCCATAAATTATCCAGAAACAATCGTTAAAACTCAACCCTACATGTTGTCGCCTTGCTTTCATGTTATCTTTTTCAGCTCAACTAAGCCGAGTTGATGATTATTGACTAAAATCTCCATAATATTCTCTTATTACATAGTTTAAAATCACTTCAATTTCCTAACTACAAATTATTTCAAATCTAGTCCTATGTATGTGCAGCGTATTTGGCCAAGTGCTTGGGTGTTTTGTCTCCTACTAGAAAATTTTGAGTTGGCCAAGCAAATACGAATATTTATATGGGTTTAAAAAAAATCTAGTCCTATTTATTATTGCAATTTATAAATATCATATAATGAAGTAACACACTTTTAATAATTGTTAGAATCATTTTCATCAGCAATATAATAGAATCTAAGAAGTTATGGGACTAAAACTAGCTTATGCCAATACCAAAGTAACAAAATGGCATACCAATCCACAATGTCAACCTTCTCATAAAACAAAGCAAGACAACAGTCTTGTAGTGTTGCCCTGATACCATAACATCAAGCTAACGGTATTGCTTTTAATGGAGTAGGGCAAACTTGCTCTTCTCTGAATCAGTGCAGTGGCCGTGGCTCAACTAAGATGGTAAGCAAAGAAATAAATGTGGGCAACATTTTTGGGCTTGAGATCATAATTTAACGAATGATATTTGGGTTTCACACGCTAAAATGAGTCACAAGAAAATTATAATATCTACAATGGCTTTAAAAAGTTAGTTTTTCCTCACAATAGTTTTTTGTAGAAAATAAATAATAGAGAAAAAGAAAATAAAACAATGGAGGAAAATCTCTCAAGACTTTTTATAGTTTTTTCTTTGAACGAGAGGAGAGGTATATATACATTTTCAAGAAGCATTACCAAAATAGGGGGAAAAATATAAGGTGGCCGATAAGCCTATAAGGAAGCACATGAATAGCCATCCAATGGCCATAAGGAAATTGATCCGAGAATACAAGGTCTTGACCGCGTGCTTTAAGTTTTATATTATGATTGGAGAGTGTGTGGGCCCCATTGTAGCACACATTACTATAGCATGTTACTATGTGTGATACGGTAGCATAATATTATAGTAGTAATCCAACACACTCTCAAACTAAAATGTAGATATCTACCATTCCAAATTTGCCAAAAAAAAATTTAAATGTTTGGTTGAATATGTGGCCAACTAATTCCCTATAAGCAGACGTTTCTTAATATGAAGAGTCTATCAACTTCAACATGCTTTTATAAAGTGGCTATTAACCTCAAAATGCTTGGTACAATCATGTTGTACTGGATTTTGTGCAATATTAATGACCGATTTATTATAAAAATATTTTTTAAAAGCTTTTTCCACTTAATTTGTAAATCTTCTAATATGATTTGGTTCCATAGAAGCTCAAAGATTCCTTTTGAGTAATGGTACTGAACTCAGCTTCAACACTTACTCATGAAATCTTATGTCATTTCTCTATTCTCCAAGTTATGAGACTTTCTCCTAGAAATATGGATAACCTTTAAGTGGATTTTGTATCCATCGATATTGCAACATAGTTTGCATCTATGAATATTTTAATTCTTAAAGTATTATACTATTTTGTATAGAATTCATTTTCCTAAATTTGATTTAAGGTATCTGAGAATGGAATAGGCGGCTTGAATATATGATTATTTAGATTTGTGCATGAATTGACCGACTAGATTTAATGTGAATGTGATGTCAAAATAGGTGATGGATTAGTTTTTCTACTAATCTTTGATATCATCTTGTATCGACATCAATTCATTATTTATCAAAGTCAAATTTTTATCTTGGTTTAGTTGGAGTTTCACACAACTTGTATTACATCATCATGATTTTTTTCAACATATCCATAACATATTTCTGTTGAGTTAGAATTGTCCTTTAAATTAAGTCACATTTATTCCAAAAAACTATTCAAGTTTTTTAGCTCTTTACTTTTGAACTATTCAACAAATCTTTTCTTAATAACTTCTTTCATTTGATTGTCATGCACTATAACAATTGTATCGTCAATGTATGCAATCAAAGTGAATATTTAATCATTGGTTAAATATTTTATAAAAAGAGTATAATCTCTTTAGCTTTATTTGTATTTAGCTCCTTCCATAAATCTTGTAGATCTATAAAATTGGCTCTTGAAGATTATTTTTGTCCATATATTTTTCAATATGCATACCTATATTTTTTAGGAAAGCGCTTTTTATATTATATCATTGTACAGCTCACGCAAAATTTGTTGCTAATGATTTCAGAATATGAATAATATTCATTTTTGTAATACAAATGTTTTCTGATAATCAATACCATATAATTGAATATAACATTTTACCTATGATTTGTATTTAATCATGAAAATTCATTTGCATCATACTATATTCTTATCATCCGGTAATTCAATGATCTCCCATAAATGATTTTTTCAAGACATTCATCTCCTCTTTCATAGCCTCGTTCCAATTTTTTTCTTTTAAGTGCCTGAAATTGTTTTTGGAATTTTAAATTGGGTTGGTGTTGATGTTTTTAGAAACACTTTATGAGCGAGAGAAATTTATAGAAAGAGGTGTACTAGAAGATAAGGAATAAGAAGGGGTTGATGATCATATAGGGAAGCACAAAGATTGTGATCCAAGGGTCAAAGAAATTAATCCAATGGCAGAAGGCATTGATCTTTGTGTTTTAAGTTTTTCACTATTATTGGAGAGTAAATGGGCCCTACCATAGCATGTTACGGTAGCACAATACTCTAGCATGGTACTATAAAAGTAATTCATTTTTACAACTACTTTTACAAACAACCATAGCCGCTTCCAAAATGCCATGATATGATAAGTGCTTTTTACAACATCTTCCATGCTTTACAACACAAATTAAGAAAAAACTTCTTAGAACTACTTTTATAATAGAGAATTAAACACACAAAATCGTTTATGCCCGCACTCATAATCAACCAAATTAAGTTTATCTCTTCCTTTCTTAGTACAATCTGCAACCATTAATGTTAAATAAACAAAGAGTATCATTCCTAAGCAGAAGTTTACATGATTGATAATCGAGTTGATTGTTCTCCTCAACAAAATATTTTGTATTGGTTTTGCTAATTGCTGAAATGCGAGCCTAAAGAAACTCTCATGAAATGACCCTCGACAGCCACTTGGGAAATGATTGCAACAGTTACGCCTCAAGATAAAAATGAAAAGAAAGTTGGATAAGCTGCAAAGATTAACTTTTCAAACAGATTGGACTCTAGCACTATAAAATGATCACAAATCATATTCTTCTTCATGAAATAAAGGCAATTGGTTTCATAAAATCTAAATTATGATCACAAATATACCCTCCCATCCTTAAATTAAAATGTCCTGTATTTTTATTGAATAGATACAAGTTGAAATTCAATCTCTTAAATTCCCCTTCTCTTTTGAATGAAAATAAAAAAAAAACATAGGAAACATATCGCTTCTGTGTAAAAATAAATAACATAACAGCCAATCTTCAAACCCAAAGCTTGCTTTACAAATGCAAAGCTTGAAATCCATGCAAACTGCTGCTCAAAATGTACGAATTGTTCACACAAGATATCCAAGTTCTTACAAATGTTGTTATATGCATTCGGATGGCACTTGCAAAGAAGCTCAAAAAGTCAAACTTAATCTTAATATGAAAACATATTCTTTAATTAAATTGTGTGTCCATCTATTTATGAAAAAAAAAAAATTCTAATGTAAAATCTTAATTAACAACATAGAGTGAACATCACCCTGTTCAAACTGACTCCAACTCTAAGATTTAATGAAAAACAACAAGCCAACTCATCCAAAATTGAACCTTAAGCTCAAACATATGACTTTGATTCCCTCCTATAGAGAATTCATATTTTTTATAAAAAAAATACATATTTAGCCCACTGCAGATCACGTAATCTCATGAACACATGCCATACATAAACAAAAATCATATTAAGCCAAAACCCATGCAAGGAAATCCAGTGCAAAATCCCAAAAAATATAAAAAGAAAAAGAAAACTATCATACAGTAAAACATAGGAGCGCAAAAACAAAAGGAGCCATAGCAGGTTTCTTACTGGCTTGATAATCCTCAAGGAAGCCCATTAGCCTCTATTTTATCACCTCCAACCCTAGAGTTTTGCAAGTTCTGGACAAGGTAAAGTAGGAGCTTGATTGTTCCTCCCCACGTTCAAAAAAAGCCTTACACCCTCGAGAAGCTTAATCTCAACCCTACCACATTATTTGAGAGTCAATATCAAGTAAAGCAGCTTTATACTATAAAACAAGAAAAATCACCATGTGTAATAATATAATAATAAGAGATTTGAAATATTAAATATTCAACAAAAAGAAAAGAAAATGCAGATAAATACATTGAAATAAGCACCAAATACAAATAAGTGTATAAAGAAACAACTAAAAGACATAATTAATACCAGTTCAAGATGTGATCTGAAGCCAACAATATTTCTCCAGTAAAAAATGGTCCACAAATAAAAAGACAGATCTACATTAATATCAAGGGGTATGCTTGTACGGCAACTCTAGCTTGTTGAGGCACAAGCATGTAAAGTGCTAAAGAAATATATCACAAATGTCAACGGACTACTTAAAATTGCTACAACAGACAAAATCATTTTGTTATTGCTAAGCATTTGACCGATAGTGAAATAAACTAAATATAACATAGATAACTTGCAATCAAGTTCATAATTCAAAAAAAACAATGAGCATCAATTCCATAATCATATATAGACTACCAATATTACTACTAGAAAAGGTCGTTTGTGATTATACACAAAGAAAATCTAGACCTTTAATTTTGATGATAAAACTAAAGTATGTGGTTATCACACACAGTGGATATCGGGTTCTTAGCACAGAAAAGCTCATCTTCTTATTATCATGATGAATTAAGACCATTCATAATACTCAGCTATGATTAACGGCGAGGAGAGGTTATTACTGTAAGGATTTGATTTGAACCATGAGTTGAAAGATTATCTAGATCTCTAATAACAACATTTTGTTGTTCCAGTGGAGAGGTCAAGCTAGCACCTACTACTGTTATTGTCTTCATAAATTATTCACTTCAGCATAAAGTGAAACCAAATAGCATATTCTAGAAGTAAGACTAGAGCACACAATAGCATACTCTTAATCACTTCGTTTGGGGCAAACAAAAATATAACAAAAAGCAATGAGTTCCTACATGTAGAGCTCAAAAACACATTTATCATACTTACCAATAAATGAAAATCGATCAAATGGTCCATGTTACTTCCAATTATGCAACAAATGACAAAATTTCTAATGTGAATAATCAAATGAATATTACTAAAGGTTCACATTTTTCAGCATATAGTTCATAACTTTATGTATGTACTTTACTGAAATCTATACCCCCAATTTTTCACACCTTTAAGCAATAAGAAAAATTAGAAAATATTAAAATATGCATTAAATCAGATAAATTTGGGCAAATAAAAAAATAACTATTTAAGAAAAATTAATCCTTATTTCAATATCTTTCAATAGCTTTGTTGCTTATTTCAATAAAAATATGCATTGAATAAAAAAAAAAGTAGAAGAAAACAATGAAAAATTAGACGTATCAACACAACAGACAATCAAAAGGTGATCCTATTTGAGAATGGAAGTAAATGTATCATAAAGATTTACTACAAGTTTATAAAATTCAATGATCTTCATTCAGAAAAGCTATAGAGAAGAATTGATAGTTAAAAACAGTAATAATATCCCTTACTGTTTAAATAATACATTATTATTGAAATATCATCTAAGTTTAGACAATTATTTGCTAATTTCTTATTTATCGTGAGCATACAGATGTCAGTCAGTTACGAGATAATAATTTTAATAATTTATCTCCAGATTTCAGAAAAACGCTTATTCAGTATGAATAATAATATATCAAAAAATTATAATCTCGTATTAATTTATTTATTCAAAAATGAGAATTCATAAGAGAATTAGACCTTCCAAAAATGCTTCAAAATCAACAGGATTTGGTACATACTAAAGATGGTTGAAAAAATTAAATAACTAAGGAATTATATGCTGTTTCTCTTATTGGAGATATCAACGCAGAAATACCAAATACACATACTATTATCAATTAAAACTGAATGAATATAGCATCAACAACAACTACATCAGTAGTAGCAGCTTAAATTATGTGTGAAAGACAAACAACAAATTTGAGATTCAAATTATCAATAAATATAATGGGAACAAGCATGTGTGCAATTACCCAGCAAAGTTATTTTTTAAACCAATAATAAAAATAACTCTTATAATTGGGATGAAGCACCAAAATCAAATAAAAAAAAACCTTTAGATAGAACTCTCAATAAATTATAAACTTCAATAATTTTGACGGAAAAGTAATTATATTCAGAAGGGACTTTCAATAAGTATACATGGTAGAACAAATTGTAACAAGAATAAAACTACAAACAGCGGTAGTTTTCAATCATATTTATAGCCTAAAATGAAATTTTTTAAGAAAACTATGAGAGTAAAATCAGAACAACTATTTTAAAAAATCGTATTTAAAATTGAAGTTTAAAATGAGCCAAAAATAAAAGATGAATCAGCAATTATTCCGAAAGAGATGATAATTAAGTATGAAAAAGATAATTCTTTATAAACTTTCTTAATGAATGAAACATTCTCTTATCAACATCATGACATTTTCTCTTTTTAAGATATTCCATAAAACTTTTTCCTACAATGACAATGAGTTTGTTGATAATTTCACTCAAAATCAGATAAATTGTTTCTACAAGTTAACAAGACATTCTATAATTTTGATAATAGTATCAAAAACAATTTTAATAATTATCAAAAAAAAAAAATCTCAAATCACTGGAACCAAATGGACTTCTCCTCAAAACTTGTTTTAGAAAAAAAAACGTCTGATTATGTTATTAAGGAATTTAAATTTTCAAATTATTTATGTATTAAAGTAAAACAATTTGTAAGAAAATAAAAATTAATATCATCCTTGCAGAAATATCCCTCGATCCATCTCCATGATAAACCATCTTGATACCTAAAAGGCTAAAATACCACCAGGTCCACAATGATGTACCTTCCATTCAAACCTAAGAGAATTGCGCCAAAGTTTGAAACAGCTTTTAGTTTTAGCCATAAATGGATCTAAATATTAAATAGATTAATTAATGATACAAGAATTGAAGTTTACTTAATTTGCATTTTAATCGTGTGCTTACTGATTTTTTAAATCTCAATAATATTTAAATGACGCACTTGCAATTAAAACAGAATACATAACAACCAAGGAATGTCCATCAATGGCTATATGCCTATATCATAAAGTCAGGTATCGATCTCCCATGGTACCCAAAATCTAAGAAAGTCACCACATAGCAAAGTTTGCCACCTAAAATCTATGAAAGTCTTCACCTAGCAAGGTTCGTCAACCATTCTCATGGGAGTCATCATTTTGAATATCAAATAAGTGTTCAATCTAGACAACAGTATATGGATTCTTAGGCGGTATTTGGTTGCAACTATGTTTCACATTAAATAGGATTTATCAAATTTGATAAATCCAAATTTATCAGGTAGATGCTGCAACAAAAGGGCTCGCGAGCGAGTGCGGAATATATCTAGCTTGCAATCAAATTTACTAAATCTGGAATACTTCATAAAAATGATGGAACACTGGAAGAGAAAGACGGAACACGAGAAAATTGGATTTAACGCAACAAACACCCATTGTAAAGAAAGACATTCATCTTCGAACACCTAACATGAGGTGCAACGCTAAGACTCAACACTCATCTAAGATCCACTAAATCTCTAACAACTGAGGATTGAGGAGCAACCCAACAAGTCAAAATAAAATACACATCCATACATGCATTTATCTAAAATTTCATGATCAAATAATTTAGTGCCAGATTGTGAGTCAGTTTATTTATTATTAAAAAAGAAAATAATATTAAATAAACATATAACATTAACATATAAAAATTAAATAACAAAAAATATTTAACATAGAATGTAAAATAATTTATTTTTAATAATTTAAATTTTAAATTTTGAATTTAAAATTTTTTTACAATATTTATATTAATTATTTTTCAAATGAATCGGAAACAAGGGCTAACTTGTTTCGCACTCAACTCAAGGAGAAAATATTCTGTGGGGTTTGGATGCAGTTTTGTGTCCAAACATCAATAAGGCATCGCCACCCATCAATGCTCGGACCCACCCTCTTTATTAAAAAAAATGGGCTAAAAAGAGCCATTTTGAAAGAAAATGAACCTGACCCGAATGATGCTCTAAATATTACAAAAAAAAAAAAAACCGCAGCCTACTCAATCCCGTGAAACAGTGTCATGTCACTCAGCATTGTTTATCATTTTGCTCGAGTCAGCGTCGTGTCTTATTAGGTCTCCTATTCTGCTTGTGAGGTTCGACGATGTGTCACCAGCGCGGGGGAAGAGTTTCATCGAGGAGCATTTGATGGTGTGACGCCGGCACAGTGGAAGAGATTCAACTAGGAGAGAATCGGAGTCGCCGCAACGTAGAAGGTAATGGTACCTCTCGATTTTGAGTAACTCTTCCCTCTGCGTCGCTGAGCACCTATTAAATTTATTTAGGGTTATTTTAAGGATTTAGGGTGATACGGTAGGAGCAAATAGAAGTAAAAGAGGGTAAAATCAAGGGCAGATGAGTTTCGAGGTAAAAATGTCATTTTCAAACAGTGTATAATTGTTTAGATGTATAAATCATCATTTATTGCGGAAAATATTTCTCAAGCACAAATTTTTTGGCGTCAATTATTCACTGTATTGTTTCAAATGCTAGAAATAAAAATGTACTTAATTTGACAAGAAAATTTTGTTCAATCTATGAAGAAAGATAGTATATAACTCGAATAGCACTTCAATACCACTCTAACACAACTCAGCAACATAATTAATATATTTGAATACTCCTTGAATATTGTCCCAATACCACCTCAAAACCACTTTTATATCATCCCATAGATGTCACACCAATACCAGACCAAATATCACTACCAATCTAATTCAATACTACATGAATATTGCTTCAATATCACCTGATTAAAATTTCAACACCACCCCAATACAACTTTAATATCACCTCAATATCACCCCAATGTCACTCCAATACCACAAACATTGATCAACCTTCAAAATCTCAACAAGACTAAACCAATACCACCCCAATACCGCAAACATTAATTTACTCCCAAGACCTCAACATGACCTACTAATAAGACCTTAATACCACCCAAATATCACAAACATTGATCCACCTCCAGAATCTTAATAAAACAAAACCAATGCCATCCCAATACCACCTCAATACCACTCCAATACCGCAAACAATGATCCACCTCCAATATCTCAACAAGATCAAACCAATGCCACCCAAATATCATTTCAATAATACAAATATTGATTCACCCTCAAAACATCAAAAAGGCCAAACCAATACCACCCTAGCACTACTAACATTACACCACCAATAAATTTATACATCATTTGTGTGCATTGGCTTATTTTTACTGATTTTTCATGTGATATTAAACATTTGAATGTTACGTGTCTTATTTATATTTACTTTACACTACTCTTTTTTAGCAAAATTATTTCGAACTTATTTTGATTCTTTGAAATTTTTTTCAATGATTTAAGTGCAATAATGCTTACATGTAAGTGCAGACATTCCGTTGTAAGAGTAGTATGGGACCACATACGTAGAAGCTTGACTAATGAAGCTATAATCATTTTGTGGGATCTTAATTTATTTCAATTCTTTGAGATGCCTCCTTACCAATAAGAAAGTACACTGACCATGTAAATTCTAAAATATTGAAATGTTGATGAGAATGACTTCAAGATTGGTGGAAAATTCTTGGGTTGCCCAGATAATAAGAATGCTCAATAGAGAAGAAATCATAATTTGGGAGAAGTGCGTATCATCAAGCATCCTTCATTACAAATAAAGAACGATCTCATGAACATTGTTACAGAAGAGTATTTCAGTCCTATTGTTGAGATAATTATTAAGTTTTTTTCTATTGAACTTATTTTTCCTCATGCAACTATAACGTGTTGAGCGAACTGTACAGGTTTGTTGTACATGTGCATAATTTTTCCTATTTTAATTGATCAAATGTCATATGTGACTATCTTGTTGAGTAAATTGACATTATTGCTTGGAAAATAAGGCGGCAAAAAACGTTTGACTATATGAACAGATTTGTTGTATTGCTGACTGTGAGCATTTTATATGCATCAAGACACTTAACTTCTTTTTTCATTCACTAATATTTTTTTGTCTCATTTCAGATATAGTTTTATTAGCACACACACGTAATCATACTAATATACATGGTGCTTGACCACAAATGTTGAAGTAACCGAAAAGTGAGAATTTGTGCAATCAACCATGTGATTCTTTATTTCTAAGATGTGTTTTAAACATGTATGTTTAATTAATAATTATTTATAATTACTACAAGACATTATATTTTGCACATGCAAATATGCAATATGAGAATCGACTTTTTCTTTATTATTTTTGCAGCTTTTTTATTCCTCTAAAGATTTAACTGTGGAGGAGCTACAACAGCTTGTTTCACTAACATGTGACATCACTAGCAATCCCCTCCGAGAAACCTCATTCTCAAATTCAACTTCGAGTCCCACTCATGACAATGCTATCAACCCCCCTCCCCCAGGCCAAGAAACCCCGATGCCAAACTCACCGCAATTATCGATTTCAGTATTTGAGCACATTTCATCCCCATCAAAATCTAAAGCCCAAATAAACATCCAAGAAATTTTGTCTTCTATAAGGAGACATGAAAATTAATTTTCTGAGTTCGAAGCTTCAGTGAATATTAAATCGGTTGATCTTCACAGCAGAGCATTAGCTCTTGAGGGAAAATAAAAAGTAAAGTCAATTTACAAATTCTCTTTAAGAAACCTTATACAACGGGTTAAAACAAGACAAGCCAGAAAAAAATAGGTAGTCACCCCATTTACTCTATATGAATTCAAGATAAGGGGTTTTGTACGAACTGATATTAAATCACGTGAGGAAGAGAACAGTCTTACTGTAGGTGTTATGAAGGAGGAGTCTGAAGAAATTAAAACAAACATAGTTGAAACCTCTAAAGAGACATTTCAAGCATCAGTATGTTTAAAAAATGAAAGGATTGACTTGCACTACTACAAATTAAAAGTATTCATAATATAGTTTATTTAGTGTCCATTATC
Organism: Phalaenopsis hybrid cultivar; assembly: GCA_002079205.1. Lineage (NCBI taxonomy): Eukaryota > Viridiplantae > Streptophyta > Magnoliopsida > Asparagales > Orchidaceae > Phalaenopsis > Phalaenopsis hybrid cultivar. Next base: position 459,454 of record JXCR01017363.1, read on the forward strand.
AATAATATTATATTGTGTTCAATTATAGCTTTTTATTTTAATTTATAGGCTAAAGTTGTGGTAGTTATCATTGATTTTACGAGCATGTGACATTCCTGCACATATGCTAAAGTTGATTGACCAATGTTGTGCACTATTCATGGAAATGTCAGTTTTATTAACCTTTTTTATAAGTTTTTAAGAAAAATTAAATTTACTTCGCAAATCTTTGTTAACCATGTAGAGATTATAGTATGGTCGATGTCGGCCATATTGTTAATATATGATCTGACATTGACGAAGTTCTTACAAATAAATACTTTTGATTTATAGTAGTCCAAGTTAATCCTTTCATTTTATAAACATACTCATACTTAAAATGTCTCCTTATAGATTTCAACTAAGTCTGTTTCAATTTCTTCAGACTTCATCTCCTCCTCCATAGCAGCTATAGTAAGACTGTTCTCCTCTTCATGTGATTTAATATTGGTTCGCACAATAACCCTCATTTTGAATTCATATGGAGTGAATGGGAAGGCTACCTGTTTTTTTCTTTATGGCTTTCCTTGCTTTATCCCGCTGTACAAAGCTTCTTATAGAGGATTTATAAATTGGTTTTACTTTTTGTTTTCCCTCAAAAGCTAATATTTAACTGTGAAGATCATCCAATTTACTATTCACTGAAGCTTTAAACGCAAAAAACTTATTTTCATGCCTCATAAAAGAAAAAATTTCTTCATTGCTTACTTGAGCATTAGATTTTGGTGAGGATGAAATATGGGCAGATATTAGAATCGAAGATTGTGGTGATTTTCACAATAGGGTTTCTCGGGCGAGTGAAGTCACGTGTCAATGGAGCAAGCAATTGCAACTTCGCCAAAGTTAAGTCTTTAGTGAAATCAAAAACCTGCAAAAAACAAAGAAAATATTCATTCTTATATTACATATTTACATGTGCAAAATATAATATCCTGTAGTAATTAAAAATTAAACATAAATATTAATGACACATATTAGAGAATAAATAATCATATGATTAATTGCACCAATTCTCATTTTTCGGTCATCTCAGCATTTGTGGTCGAGCGTTAGGTACGTTAGGTGTAATTACATGTATGTGCTCATAAAACCATATCTGCAATGAGAAGAAAAACCATTAGTTTAAATAAAAAAAGAAACTAAGTGTCTTGAAGCATATAAAATGTTCACTGACCGCAAGGCAACAAATTCGTCATGTAACCAAGTGTTTGTTGTCGCCTTATTTTCCAAGCAATAATGACAATTTGCACAGCAGGATAGTTGCATATAACACTTGATCGGATGAAATAAGAAAAACTATGCACATCTTCGACAAATATGTATAATCCGCTTAGTACGTTATAGTTGCTCGTGGGAAAAAATAAGTTCGACAGAAAAAAACATAATCAACTCAATAACATGACTGAAATACTCTCTTGTAATAATGCTCATTAGGTCGTTAATTATTTGTAATGAAGTCATGCTTAACAACATGGACATGTCACAAATTACAGATTCCCTTAATTGAGCACTTTTGTTATCAGGACAACCTTATGAGCAGTGAAGCTCAAGAATTTTCTATCAATCTTGAAGACATTCTCATTAACATCCCAAAATTTCAAAATTTTCAGAGTCAGTGTATTTTTCTTGTTAATGAGGCATCTCAAAAAATTGGAATAAATTAAGATCCTGCAAAACGAATACAGCTTTATCCTTCGGGTTTCCACGTATGTTGTCACATGCTTCTCTGATAGCAAAAGACCTGAACCTACATGTAAGCATCCTTGCACTTAAATCCCTACAAAACAATTCAAAGAAGACGAAATAAGCATGAAATGTAAAGTAAATATAAATAAGGCACGTAACATTCAAATCTTTAATATCACATGAAAAATCAGTACATATAAATCAATGCACACAAATATCGTATAAATTTCCTAGTGGTGCAATGTTGGAAGTATTGAGGTGGTATTAGTTTGGTTTTTGTGAGGTTTTATGAGTGAATCAATATTTGTGGTATTGAAGTAGTATTAGTTTGGTCTTGTTAAGTTGTTGGAGGTAGATCAATGTTTACGGTATTGAAATGGTATTAGGGTGGTATTTGAATGGTATTAATTTGGTATCGTTGAGGTTTTGGAGGTGGATCAATATTTGTGGTATTGGGACGATATTTGAGTGATATTGGGGTAGTATTTGAGTGATACTAAAATAATATTGGAGTGGTGTTGAAGTGCTATTGAGATAGTATTGGAACAATCTTCATATAGTATTGAATTAAATTAATAATGATGTTAGGTGTGATATTGGTGTGACATTTATGAGGTGGTATTGGAATGGTTTTGAGGTGTCATTGGGATAATATTCAAGTAGTATTTGAATGGATTAATAATGATGTTGAATTGTTGTGTTTGGGTGGTATTGAAATGATGTTCGGATTACCTCGTCTTTTCTCAAACATTGAACAAAATCTCCTTGTCAAATAAAACACATTTTTTTCCAATAATAAATCTATGAATATATATAACAAACTTAATGTATGAAACAACAAAATGAAAAATTGATGCAAAAAAATGTGCTTCAGAAATATTTTCTGTAATAATAGATAATTTATACATCTAAACAATTATATACTGATTGAGAATGACATTTACCTTGAAACTCCTACGCCTTTGTTTTTTCCCTCTTCACTTCTATTTGCTCCTACAGTATCACCCAAAATCCCTAAAATAACCCTAAATATTTTTAATAGGTGTTTGACGACGCAGAGAGAAGAATTACTCAAAATCGAGAGGCATTATTACCTTCTACGGCGCGACGGCTCTGATTATCTACTCGTTGAATGTCTTCCCCTGAGCCAGAAATACACAGTCGAACCTCGCGAGGAGAATGAGAGACCTAATGAGGCGCGACGCAAGCTCGAGCAGAACAAAAACCCTAACAAGCAGAGTGACACGACGCAGCCATGCAGGATTGAATAGGCAGCCGACTTTATTCCACCTAAAAAAAATTTAAGTGGAACTGCAGAGGTTATTGGAGTAGAACGGCAGATGTTATTTGGGAGGGTTATTGGGGCATTAAATTCAATAACGCCGCAATAACCCCTCAATTACTCTTCAATAACCTTCGCGGTTCCACTTCAATAACCCCTCAATAACCTTTGCGGTTCCATTTCAAAAACCTCTGCATTAACCCCACAACAACCCTTCAATAACTCTCCCAATAACCTCCGCGATTTCACGTCAATAACCCCACAATAACCTCCACGTAGCGGCATATTACTAGAAATCAGCACGTAGAGCTGCATCCGGACTCCGTAAGGAAAATTTTCTCCTCTTTTTCTCCTCTTTCAGGTAGGGTTTGCTTTCATTCAAAATGACGCTTTTTGATCGTTTCTTTTTTTAATAAAATGGGTGGGCCTCAGCATTGACGGTGGCGATGTCTTATTGCCGTCCTGACACAAAACTACGTCCGGGCTCCACAAAGGATATTTTCTGCAGCTCAAGAGCCGAGCCGACACAAGCCGGCTCAAGAGTCAGCTTGGTGCAATGGGAAGAAGAAGATGGCTTCCGCAAACGCGAAGTAGAAAGCGGTGTGGAAATCCCTAATCTCAATACAACGGGCTAGTCGGAGGGGTCAGTTTCAGCTTTCGGGAGCATGTAATTTTGCTGATTCTTAGAGTCTGTTTGGGGCAGCTTATAAGTGCGGGCGGCGTTTTCAAAACGTCGTCGTACCGTTTGATTCACACATTTCGACAGCTTATCTGAAACTGCGTTTGAGTTTTTACTTTAAACGCATGTCACAGGTCGACTTCTGCGGCCGGCCCGCGGGCCGCGTTTCCGTATAAGCAGCTTATCTTGAAACGCACAAGCTGCCCCAAACAGACCATTAATTAAAGACTGTTTGGTAGCAGGATTTAAGCAAGATATAACCTAAATCCTTCCAAGCAGAAAAAAAAAATTACATCTTTAAAAATCCTACAGGTTCTTAAATCCCGTTTTGCCTTAAATCCAGGATTTAATAAATCCAATTCGAAGAGGGATTTACGGGATTTAGAGAAGCTGAAGCGAGCGAAGGCGAGTGGGAGGAAGAGCGAGAAAGAGAAGGGTTACCTTCGTCGAGGGTTTCGGGTAGGAGCCAAGCGGAAGAAAGAGAGATTTTGTACGCCGCAAGCCCGTCGTTTTTTTCTGGGTTGCTCTAATGGCAGCGAGCTTACAGGAATGTGTTGTTACACCCATGTAACCCCCCAAATGTACGCAGCCCTGTTTCGGGGCGGGACGTATGCGATGTGCGATGGTGAGGAGAGGGGAATGCATTTATGCATTTAATTTAATTTAATTTTTAAAATTTATTTTAGTTAATTCAGCTTATTGATAATTAATAGTTAATTATATTGTATCCAAAAGTATCTAAGAAATGCCCCCAAATAACTAAACGTTCAACTAGAAAGTGATTAGGGAGAGAGAGAGCATATTGAACAATAAAAAAAGACCGTCTTATTCATGACATGAAACCTTATTTATAGGCCTAAGCCGGCATTATAAAATTAAATATTAGCCCATCATCATTATTTTTTAAAGAGAATTTTTTGGTAATTTCAGAGCTATTTGCATATAATAAAACCCGGGTAGATTTGATAGATGAGGGTTGTCGATCGTCTGGCAAGTCCTGACTCGATTGATATCTAGTATAAAAGAGTGATCTCTGTCAATCATCCTGAAGGCTAATAATTAGTCAGGGGGAGCTCCTCCCGACGTCTTTTGTCGATCTTACGAACAAGGTGCTTCTCTAGCCAATCTTCATTCAAAAACGATCGTCGTTCATCTGCTTTGAGATTCATGTTGACATATTTTTACATGTACAAATTAATATATTATTCTATTAACTAAAATTAGATAACTTTATATATGATTGTTTACTAAAATTTTAATAAATGTTTATATTAAAATCTGATTACTTTCATAAACTAAATAATTGTTAATTAAAGAATGATGATTTATTAATTAATATATTTTGTCTTATAATATTTTAATGACTAATTAGTTCAATAAACTCTTATTTATTAATTAGTATAATTATAATACAAACATTAAATAAATTTTGATTATACTTAATAATTAAATCATTAAAATGCAATATTAAACTCATAATTCAACTAAATATTTAAATATTAAAATAAGTTATCAAATAATTTTATGGGATTTAACTAAATTTACCATCTGTCCTGCAAAAAAAAAAAGAAAAAGATTTACTAATTTCTGATTTTTAAAATTTAATAAATACTAGAGTTAAATTTTAGTTAATTTAACTACTTTCACAAAGTTAATAAAATCTAACACATTCAAGCACCCATCGATGTAGTATCTTATCCTACGTTGCATTGTTTTTGCATTTAAACAACATACTATGTTTTTAGGGATGTGGGACTAAAACTTTTACATTTAAACAAGTCATATGACATAGCTAAGGTGCAATTTTTTTCGTTTTAAACAACACCCATCTTACATCATATAAAATTTTAGCTAATTTTTTTCATGTATTGAACTAAAGTCAAAATAAATTTTAATAGTTTTTAAATTTAATTTAATTGAGACATTCAAACCAAAAAAAAAAAAAATCGCTTTGACGAGAATGAAGGAAGAAATTATCATGACTTTATTTTAATATGTGCACATTATANGAAATTTAACTTAATTGAGACATTCAAACAAAAAAAAAATCGCTTTGACGAGAATGAAGGAAGAAATTATCATGACTTTATTTTAATATGTGCACATTATAATAGTTTAGCAATTTTTTATATAATATACTCTATTTAATAAGAAAAATTAGAGAATTTTTTATTTTAAAAAATAATTATTATACATTAAAAGTTAATTTATGACACTATTTTTTTTTTGACAATACCTTAATATTATAAACTAATTTATAAAAATTGATATTTTATTTTAAAAAAATAATAATAATAATATAATTTTAATATAANAATTTTTATTTGACAATACCTTAACATTATAAACTAATTTATAAAAATTGATATTTTATTTTAAAAAAATAATAATATTAATATAATTTTAATATAATATTAAAGAATTATCTGATATGGACTTAAATATGAAAATTTAAACCTTAGTTATATAAATGCATAACATATAAGTTACATGCTTCAATGCATGTACCTAACCCAAAATTTTTCTGCCTCCGCATGCATATAATTATGATTCATAGTAAGGCTAAAATTCTCTGAATTAGTTGTCTTTATTCTAATTTAAGAGAGTTTTAGGCTCTGTTTGGCGCAGCTGCAGCTTCCCAGCTTTTCAACTGCAGCTGCGGGGAAACTGACTGTCTGTTTGGTGCAGCTGTGTGAAAACAGTTGTGGGACATCTATTTTTGGAGAAATGACCATGCTGCCCTTGTTTGTTAAAAGTGTTTAAAAGAAGACTGTAACAACTACATTTTTTTAACTTCTGAAACAGAAATTCATTTTTAAACGTAACAGAAAGTTCATATATCATCACTTCTAAAAGAAGATTTTTTTTAAGTTTAACAATTTAAACAGCAAGTATTTTAACATTCTACAGAAACTATGATGATGATGCACACCTATCAACTATATTTAACAGAACATATAAAGAGGTCTAAAGTTGCCCTTTAACTCAACTCATCTAAGGTCCTCCCTCAAATATATTTAGAGAAATTTACATACATACCACACAATTTTTAATATTGTGTTACAAATATAGCACTACAAACATTGATAATTACAAAACAAGCACCCTCTGATGGTTTGTCTGCATCGAGAAAAAATACAGCAACTTGTACATACTCCTAGTTCTCACTGTTAGATCATAATCTATCAGAATTAAATGAAAATACGACACTCAATAGAACATAATGGAGAAAAAGTATTCATGTGGTTGACCCCACTAAGTGGGATAAAGGCTTGTTGTTGTTGTTGTTGTATTTTTTTCTACTCCTAGTTCTCACTGTGCTTTTATGTTTGTACTCCATCTTTCGGCTAGCAACATTATGAGAATGATAGAAAATTACCACCATGAAAAATCAACAACGGTGGAAATAGAATTTGAAATATTAATAGAGAGTGTTTCTAAATTGCAGTGGTGATCTAAAAGGGCTATCATAGAAGGAGAGCATCAAATGTCGCAATATGTACTAGAGTTATGACTCTTATGTTGAACTAAAAGTGGTGTAATGTTATCATGGAGCAAAGCATCAAGCGTTGCAACATGTAGTAGTATGACTACCATGCTGTGTTGAAAGTTGTGTCCCAACTATTGGAGAAAACATTGGAAATAATGAAGCCACTTCAACTTGAAAGTTATGCTTTTATGGTGCGGAGAAGCAAGCCATGATAACAAGAAAATGTGGTATGAAAGAGGGAAACACAATAGTTGGAATTAATGATTGCAATACTTTTGATGTAAAATTTTGAAGCAACAATGATCGCCAAGGATTGGAAGTATCAATTGCAATTGATAGGGTAGTGATATTTAGGTGCAAGGTGTTCCAAGGGTACGTTGATTGGATGGAAGGCAAGTCATTGTGAGATAAAGGAATCCTTCAAACAATGAAATTGCATCACATGCAATGCAAAGCAAAAGAATTTTGTCCTATAGATGGTAGTTAGCTAAAAAAATTTCATTGTTTTTCCTAATCCTTATTTTTTATGGCTTTATGACTATTGAGTTCTTAGCTTTCAATTATTTTTATGTTAATTGTTCAAACAATATTTTGCATTATTTGCAATATTTTAATTTTTTACAAATATACGCCTTTTGAAATTATATTCTGAAATTAGGTTGAACAGGTCCATCAAGAACAAATATAACAACCAAGATCTATATGAGCATGTCCTGTAACTAGCCACTAGATCTTTCTTAAGTCAGCCCTGCAGTTTTTGGCTATGCACATGAAGAAACTAATTTCATAAGGAAAATAGATCCAACAGGAAAAAATCTATTTGACAAGTTTAGCCAGAAGCTTGTTAAAGAATTTTGGGGAAAAAAAAACTTCAATTGCAGCATTTAAGCCATACCTTCCCAAAACAAAATTTCAGTTCTGAAACTAGGGCTCAAGATATTCATGTCGAAGAAAGTCCACATTATATAGACGACTTAAATAACAACTAGACATACGATTATTTTGATAGCAACAGAAGTTGTTACAATGACCACAAGTTTTGCATAACACAACATCACAGAGTTCCATGTAGCTATATGGAACCTCATTTCAACATCATATCAACCTCTTAATAAGCCCCTTCTAAACCATACATGCATATGATTCCACCGTATCCTTATCCCTCTCTCCGTCGATCCCTCACATTTCTGGTTTCATTACATCAATACATTATAGGAAGTGATAAAATCAGCTTCTTTTGGGCCTTGGATCCCTAATCTCTTGGAACTAGTCAAAAGGTAGAAATTGGCAAGATACAAATAATTCATAAAAGAGGACATAAACCATTTGCAGCAACTTGTACATACTTAAGCAAGGTGACAGAATTATCAAAAACAAAAGACAACCAGGAATCAATTCATATCCCCAAAAGCTGAAAAAACAAATCCAGCACAAAAAAGAGCAAAAACAACACGGACGCACATAATTGAAAGCCCATCCCAACCTACCCCACGAATCCGAAATCCTCAAAAAAGGGCCGCAAATGTGGAACACAAATAATCGAAAAGGGCAGGAACCAGAAAAGAGTTAGCCCGCCATTAAATAGACAAAACGCAGAAATCAATGGACACGAGATAGGTCATGAATACGAAATCTAATCACACATTTCCATCCTTCTCCGCATGGATAAATTTGTGATGTTGGGAAGAGAAGCTCACCTTCTAGCTGATGTAGATGGATTACTCAAACTTAATTACAGCGAAGCCAAGTTGAAAGGGCAACCATTACAGCTTCGCAACTTTCCCACTAACCTATGTTCTGCCTTCTGCTCAAAATCATTTGCTTCCTCTCTCCGCTTAGCGTAAACCCTGCCCGACTCACCGCAGGGCGTCCTGCAATCCAGCAATCAATTCAGTTTCGCGATTAGGAATCGGCGGGATAAGGATTCTTTACGCCGAGAGGGTTTGGTCTGCGGGAGGGAAGAAGAATGCGTGCGGGAATAGGCGGGAGGAGGATTCTTTGCGCCAAGGGTAAAAAATTTTTTTGAAGAGGTGAAAACTAGGGCCGCGGGGTGGATATCGCGGCCCGCTTTTCTTCTGCTTCAGCTTCGTTCTGCCGCGATGTTACGAGCCAAACTGTGGAATTTCGCGATACCGTGCCGCAAAGCAGCAAAAAAGCGGCCCCAAACGGAGCCTTCATTGTGATTCAATCAAATTATTCAAACGTTAAAATTAATCAAATCCTAAGATGGCATACATGTAAATACCACCCAAACTTACATATCTCACCAAAAATAGCACCATTATAACTATTGAAAATTAAACCACACTTTTTCATGCTTATGTAAGATAGCAAGCATGTACAAATTAAAGTTTAGATATTAGATATGTAAAAACATAGGAATTGGGTGGTATGCATGTAAAAATAAATAAAAACTTGAAACGGACCGCAGCAAAAGCTATCGCCCCCTCCTCTTCCCCTTTCCCTTCCTCTTCTTCCCCTTTCCTTTCTTCCGCTTTCCAATCTTCTTAACGAAGCCTTCGTCCCCTTTCACAGACTTGGGCTCCACCAGATGCTTCACATTCAGCACACCATTGCTAAAGTAGCCTTCAGTTGCCTTCAAAACCTTCTCTTCCGGCTGGCGTTTCTCCACTCTACTGTTACTCCTGCGCTTAGTGAATACTCCAAGAAGTTTTTCCTGGAAACATGAAAAAGCAGAATCTCCAGTGAGGCTGCAAAGAAAGAATGAGAAGGGAAAATAATTATATTATGAGGTTAATATCACCTCCTCCATCTTCTTCTCCTCCCTCCTCCTGGTGTTTTTCATCATTGGTTTTGCAACACTGAGAGGCATCCTGTGGCTTTTGGTTGGCTGGATTAAGGAGGAAGATTAAAGCAAATTAGACAACAGAGGGGCTTGAAGTTTGCATGATGATAAAAGGCGGCTTTGAAGGACTCCCACCTTCCCACCCAAAGCAACCACATTCTTGTTTTCCAGCTTCTTCTTTTCTTTCCAGGTCATGGCTGAGGAGCCTAAATATTGAGTTGTAGACATTCACTCATAAATTAAGATGAAAAAATATGGCAAAAGATAAAAAAAGGGGGCAAAAAGACTGCAAAAAAATAATTGAAAAAATTAAGCTCGTTTAAAAATTTGAGGCGAAAAATAAATTACTCTCAATATGTAATGTCCTTGATAAACGACAAGGCCTCAAAAACTTCAAAGGTTATTGGTTCTTAGCCTCGCTGCATTTCCTTCCATTTTAATTATTTCCACATTTATCGATTCCACCAACTATTTGAATGCAGAAGCCTTCATAAAAGTTATCTCGCATCAAGTGTACATGAGAGCAAAACTTCCTATATAAATGGTATTTGATTTTAATAAACTCTAACCTCAAGTAGATTATCTGACAAAGAACGACAATACAAATAGGAGTCCTCGGCAGACTGAACTGGGAACCGGTTGCCTAGCTTGTCCAAAATAATTAAATTTGTAAGATGTTTATTAAACTGACTAAAGATTAATACTGCTGAACCAATACAATCCGGTTCAGTTGGCTGAACCGAGCCATATCTCTACTGATACTGGCAGATAATCAAAATAAGATAAAAACAGTATTAAGGATGCTATAACGTTTAAATAAAATAGTAGTAAAAAATTATTCTTAAAATGTTTATAGGGAGCTGTAATATTTTTAATAGTAAATAAGACATTATTTGTCAAACTGGTTTGTTAGGCTGGTTCGACTTGTAGTAGATTTCAAAAAACATTGACCAACATTCCCAAGAGATGTCTCTCAGCCACCAATGCCAAATAGGGAAATGTTTCACCACAATACTTCCAAATTCGATTTCAATCAACATAAAAAATCTTTTTTATATTGCAACATTTAAAAATATTTCATGCATAATTTTAAATTTAAAAATCAAATTTCCCCTAAAGAATGGAGTTTGTTCTGTGTTTCAAGAATAAATTGGGTGCTTGGAAAGTGCGAGCCGACACTTTATTTCAAGGAGAGCGGTGTGAGTCGGCTATTTTGATTATAAGTTAGACTTGCTGACTCCTCTCTAGCCACCCCCCTTAACTTAAGACCAATAATAGAAGCATATTAATCCCCACATCCTTATGCATGTCCTAACATATACAATAATAAAAGCATACAACAAGTACCCTACAAACAACACATTGCCTAATATCTTGTCTTATTACACACATACACACACAAACACTATAAAAGAAATATTTATGATAATCGTTTGTTTGCCATAGACCTAATAATAAACTTATGATGCACTACATTACTCTTGTTCATCGAGATATTGCCCTCTTCGACTAACTAAGACACATAATTTTGTCTGTGTTGCGCAGCTTCCTAAGAGAACCACTCGCAGAAGTGCTCCAACATGATTATAATTAACTTTGAAGTACCACATGAAACTCAGACAAAAGAAGACTTAACGTTTAAAAGTTCTACTTAATTGGACTTAAGGATCTCTATAGAAAACTTCAAGCAAGCCCTAGTACAACAATGACAAGCAAAAAATTAGTGGATATCATCCGAGCAACAAGAGACAGTAAATAAAAAAGTTAATACCATGCATGACAAATCTCTATGCCGTGAAAGCCATCTCTTGAACCTCCATGAAACAATGATGTCTGAAAGAAGCCACCTCTTGAAACTGATTTATTGGGTGAATGATTTTGTGTTGAGTGTAAAATCACTAATAAGAACAATAGATTAAATAAAGGGAGATTATAAAACCCCTTAAATATAATGAACAAAGCTCTTAAATATTGAGGTGTCTTTGGTATAACAGTTGGAGATTCATCCATAATTTTAATGTTAAGTGTGCTTATATAGGAACACTCTTAGGATGGATGATCTCCTGAGAAATTTCACAGAGAGTAAGACTCTATGAAATTTGTTAACTAAAATCTAGATGAATGGGAGGGAATTTCAGCCTATAGCTTGCACAAACATGACGGGAGTTCAATAACACTTAATTAGAGCAACCTAAAATACCCAATCAAGCGATCTAAATTAATTTTGATCTGTTCAGTCCAACGTGTGGCATGTATTATAAAGATAAACGGTGTCGATAGTGATCAACTGATATAACAAATCAACTAGGTGCAATATAATGGCCCATAAAATTGTCAAAAGCTCAGAAGATACAAAAATATGAAAATTCTTTTAGAAAAAAGAGAGAAGCTTACCCAAGTGCTCAATATCTTTAAACATTTTTCTTATATCCATACTCTCATCTTCAAGTTCTGAGTTTCTTGGTAATTCTGCAGGCATAGTTTTATCATACATATCTGCCACCTTCGATGACTGAAAAAGAGGCAAAACGAGTAAGAAGCACACCTTTATTTGAACAATGCAAAAGAGAGACAAGAATGGTCCATTAAGTGCAATAGTCGGCAAACTTTAAAATCATGACTTCAGTAAAATACAAAGATTCTCTTAACTATTGACTTCAAAGACAACAAAAATGACAAAAATCAGCAATAACAAAAATACAGTAAATGAAAGATTGCCTATCACCAAGCTCGAAAAATTTAAATAGCACTTTGTTATGCGACTACTAAATGTATAAAACTATCTTTCTTACTGAATGAAAAATATATCATCTATTTTAATGTGGAATTGGCCACTGTTTTTGGGGTGTAAATTGAAACTAATTTTTCATAATAGGGGGTTTCTTTCACGTAGAGTTCACGCTCATTGTAAAACAAGTACTGTAGACACAAACCACCAATTTTACATTTAGCTTTATCCATCTTCACATGGTCCTCTAATTAGGAGTGTAAACGAACCGAACACGAACGAACAGAGCTTGTGTTCGTGTTCGGTTCGTTTAAAATTTAGTTTGTTTGAAATAAGCTCGTGTTTGAAATTGTTCGTGAAATCACTGTTCGTGTTCGTTTCTTAACGAACGAGTCGAACACGAACCGAACACGAGCTGTTCGCGAACGACGA